>BQNB010033045.1:6096-49917 GCA_026074375.1 Tanacetum coccineum | reverse complement strand
AGGTTATAGCTTATTAATATAAGCTAAAATATGAAGGTTTAACGTAACAAAAGTTCAAAATAACGATTCGTTAAGCTAGAAATAGAAACGGGTCAAATTTGGGTTTTAAAATGAAAACGCGCTGGTTTTAAGTTCAAATTCTTTCAAGACTTAATAAAGTACTTATTATAATGTTAGATAAACTTATTAGGATAGATTATAATGATATTTTTTTAAGATTAGCTTATAGATTTAAGAAAAACACAAAATTAAGGTTTCGTGGGTTCGTTTTGGATCAAGAGTGAATAACGAATTAATTTTTAAGTTAAAAGCTTGTAACAAGAGTTGTAATATGATCATATGAACATTATTAAAGATTCAAAACAGAATGAGAGCTTGTGGAACCTGGGTTTGAGGTTAGTGATTGAAAATGGGTCAAAATGGGACTTTTGTACTCGTACGCCTTAGAACACGACTTCGGGGCTTCAAGACTTGAACTTTTCACTTCACTTCTGCTCTTAGGACCTATTGGGACTTCCTTGATTAGTTCTTAGACTCCATTGTTGAAAGATATAAAGAATTGAAGGTATGAGTTAAATGGTAAAGGGTGCGCATCTATTTATAGTGCAAAAACCCTTAGTGAGCAAGTTTGGGCTAGATAGGTGTCAAGTACAGGTGCAAAGCTTAGAGGGAAATGTGTAGTGATGAGGATAAGTACTTGGTGAGTCATAGAAGCAAGGTGGAGGGTTTGTGGGGGTGTTTGTGTTCCACGGCTGAAATGAGTCACCAAGGGGTGATGTGGCTTTTCTTGGAGGCCAAGGAGATGATGTAAGTGCTTGTGTGCTGCTTTTTGCTGAAGTAGGAGGGTCATAGAGGTTGGTAGTAGCTTGGTTGCATGATAAAATAGGTAAAAACAATCCAAAAAGGTGTACGGGTTCAAAATGGAACGGGTTAAGGTTTCCTTGCTTATTTTTTGAGTACATTGGATTAATAGTGGTAGATTATGGAATGAAATGTTTACATTAAGAGTTTACAACATAATTTGATTAGTGGTTCAAGTTTAAAATGGGTGAAAATAGGTAAATAGGTCGCGGGTTGCTTTTAGGGTTTAAACTAGGGTTTTTGGCTTGCATTTCGTATATAATGATGTTATAATGATGGAATATGGATTGTAAAGTTGTAAATTAAGTATTTACAACTTATTTGATTAGTGGTTTAGGTTTAAAACAGATAAAAACAAATAAACGGGTCGCGATTTAGAAACTAGCTCGGTTTAGGGTTTCTTGGTTTGAATTCATGTAATTTCATAATATGAGAATGAATATGGATTGTAAATGAAGTGCATTGATTGCTTGTAACTTGTACTTGATAGATTGTATGAGATTTCTTAGGAAAAATGGAGGTGAAACGGCTATTTTGAGTATCGTGCATTAATGACTTGTACATTATGCATTAAAGGACTTGTACCTTATTTTAAAAGGAAAGTATATTCAAATGAGATGTTATTTTACTTGTATATATGCTTTAGTAGCTTGTACATTCACTTTAGATGTTAACTTCTCATGGAATTAGGGTTTAGAGGTATACGATAACGGTTTAAGCTTATTTGGTATTATCATCGAGAAAACTAAGTTAAATAGATAACGTACATGTTATAGAGGATAATAGATTAATTACTTGACATATTATGATGTTTACTTGATATATATGAAGATAGGATTGTCATAGGTAGGTTGTGTGAGCTCGTTAACTTTAGTTATGCAAGTTACGTTGCATAATAAGAGATTAAAGCAAAAATTTCCCCGTAAAAAAGTGATATATTATATAATAAGTAGATATTACATTCATGAAATACTATAAAATTACGGGTTGTTATAACAGGTGAGATTCAAAGTTATAAGGCCAAGCTTGTTGTCAAAGGTTTCAGCCAAAGGAAGGGATTTGATTACTTAGAAACCTTTAGTCTGTTGTTAAAATGTCTATTGTAAAATGCATGCTTAATGTGGTTGTGTGCAATAACTGGGATTTATTTCAGCTTGATATTAATAATGCATTCTTATATGGTGACTTAACTGAAGATGTCTATATGTCCTTACCTCCTGGTTTTGATAATCAAAAAGAAAAAGTGTGCAAATTAAACAAATCTTTGTATGGTTTAAAGCAAGCCCCTAGAAAATGGAATGCAAAATTAACTATGGATCTTATTGAAAATGATTTTGTGAAGACTATGTTTGATTATTCCTTGTTTACTAAAAGATCTGGTCATGTGTTTGTTGCCCTGCTTGTTTATGTTGATGATATTGTGATAACTGGGAACAATCTGTCTAAACTTGAGAAGTTTAAGGTTTATCTTAAGTCGAAGTTTCAAATTAAAGACTTGGGTAAACTGAAATACTTTCTTGGAATTAAGGTGTTAGATAATAATGATGGTATTTGCTTAAGTCAAAGGAAATACTATCTTGAGCTTCTTTACGAATATGGTTTGTTAGCTGCTAAACATGTTGATTGATGTGTTTCAAAAGCTTTAAATTTATAATGACTGATAGTACCGATTTATTATAGAGAAACACACGGGTAAAAGTATAACCCACGTATGTAGTATAATTTTTAGGTAAGACCAGGTCGTTCCACAGGATTGGGTATTCTAAGAAATAGTCGATAAAATTACGAAAAGGTACTTATCTTATAGACTATCACGGATCTAAAGATAACGATTTGATTCAAGAAATAAAGGACATGTTTGGTTAAGAAACAAGAAATATTATGGATAAACTTGAGTGATTCATGAATAAAATTATAATCAATTTAAAAACGTTTAATTACTTATAAAGATTATCTATTGTTCATAATCAGAAACCCTTTCGGCCTTTATCTTTTATTATGAAAAATGCTTTAAGTGTAATTCGTGCTTGATAATGAGTAATATAAATTTGCTAAACCAATTTCGTTAGACAAGTGGTTTAGCGTTAAACCCTTATTGTATAAAAAAAAAAAAAGGCTAAGATCTAGCTTGTCATAGGAAAACACCTTGAAATCCAACCACTCAACGAGTCTTTCGACTATATCCAGAAATATGGGGATCAAACGAAGAATTAAATGTCCAAGTTCACAAAGCAATCAACTATATATTATTCGAATCACAAAGATTTTATTCAAAAAGTCCTTGTTGATCCATAATAATCATGTGGCTCTTAACCAAACATGTTAATCTACTCAACAATCATAATAACAACACATATAATAATCATGGTGAATCCAACATTCATATCATCAAAAGATAGAAACATGTTTTTACCAAATTTCAAGAGTAGAGGTTCCAAATCTTACAATGCCTTTCAAGAACAAGACAATAATTGACTATAGTAACACTAGCAACTTCAACTTCCTGGAACTTTTCTTCCTTCTCTTCCCGGAAAGTGATGAAGGTGATGGTTAACCTTCAAAACCTCCTTAGAACTACTAAAGCTAATAGAATGGATGATGATTGAAAGATAAGAGTGGAATGATTTGAGTGATGATTTCCTCCAAAATTCATGCTCTATTTATACTTGAGGATGGGTCTTCAGTTGCATAATTTGGGGAAGTGAAAGGTTGCACAATCATTGCAATCATTTATGATTTTGGAGTAACTGACAGAAAAGTGTGCCGCACACAATAAATTGTGCGCCACACTTGGTGATTAATTAACGGGCATTCAATTCGTGTAGAAGTACGCCGCACAAAATACATTGTGCGCCGCACTTTGGCTTTAATCATTAACTCCTCTTTTAATTTTTCTTCTAGATCCTTCTTGTAACGACCGTTAGTGCTTTTAACTGGATTTCTTTGCATCGTTAGTCCTATTCTTCACTTTTGGTCCTGAAATGAATATTACACAGCAAACAGGCAAAACTTTGCAATATTTCATGCGTTAATGTATATATTTAGTGTATTTTCGAGGGAGAATTTATGTATATTTGGAGCGTTATCAAATCCCCCCATACTTAGCTTATTGCTTGCCCTCAAGCAATTAAAGCGAAAGAATTTTGTTTGGTAAAACAAATTAATGATCACAAGCAAAGATAACGCGACAAAGCAACTCACGAATTTTTTATAGATATGACTCACTCAATTTGGTAAAATAGATAGTAAACGGAAGTCACTCATATGCGCAGTCATGAAATGTTTAAATTACCATAGGCTTGTACAAGAAACTAAATTTCACCGACATGGCGTAAGCACCAAACATAAACGTCAAAAGAGGTAAAAAAATTTAGTGATAATATTTATTATTTGTTGAGAAAGGTTTATAAATAAATCATAATCCATTTTATCCGTAATTTAACTAACTATTCACTTATATCATCCTTCTTCTTCTCATATATATTTTCTTCTCTTTTTTTTAATAACTTCAATTTTTATTTAGAGAAACTTGCTTTCCCCCATACTTAAGATCAACACACTTCTTTTGTATAAAATAGCAACACTTGAGCTCCTTAATTTGAACGGATAAAATTTCAAATAATTAAGTTAAAAATCTTTTCAAACAAAATTTATTTTTTACTTATATTTATATTTTTATCACCTTTTAATTGGTAAATGTTTATAACACGCAAACGTGTTCCTACTGCGGTCTCATAAAGATTTCAAGCACAAGTTCTAGAATTAACAAATCACCGGTACACTCATATAATTTAAATCGATACCAATGCTCCAGAAAAGGCGACAAAACTACAAATACACAGCCGTAACGACGGGTGAGATATTTGCAATTGCTCACTCCTTAACTCAAGAAAGCTAAAGATAAAATCATCTTAGGTATCAAAAATGGATACCCGAATCCTTAAAATCTAACCCTCACAATTTTTTTGGGTGGTATAAATATGCTAGTAATGTTATCAATCCAGAGTCAGATTGCTTGAATGTGATCAATAAAATGTTATTTTTCAAAATTTTATATTTTTTTTTGTTTTTTTTAACTTTTTTTTAACTTTTCTAGTTTATCTCCCCAATACATAATACGAGCATTGTCTCAATGTGAATTTCTATTAGAGGAGAAAGAATAAAATGGAAAGTGAATAATATTTCCTTCATTATGATTGATATTTCTGATTCTTTGCTGCCTCCATTTGTTCCTTACGTCCTCTCTTTTTGCTTTTTTCTTTCCTTTACAAATATAACAACATTGGCCTATTTAACACACCAAAATAATAATAATAGTCCTTAATTACTTATTAATATAAGTATGTTAATTTTTGTTTTAATGCCAATAATAGGCATTTTAACACCATAATTAATAATAATAATAATAATACGAATAATAATATATAAAATGTTTAGAGGAATTGTTTCTCTAAAACACCATGACCCTCAATAACATGTGGTCACATAATCCCAACCTTATTGTCATCTCGAGACACTACTCATTCATCATCCTTTGCTGCTGTTGCTGTAGTGGTGGTGTGGATGGCTGTAATACTAATCTTACTGTGGACTGGCCTAACCATGTGGGTTGTAGTCTCCCTACAGCTGGAAAACACTGTTAAAACACTAGCCATGGCTCAATACACTCCTGGTACTGTCCTAGTTATTATGACTGCCTATACTCTATCCGCTCTATCGCTTCTTGGCGTATCTCCATCCTACCCATCCTATCGTACAAATCTTGCATAGATGCTCTCGGAGGTCTAGGAATTCCAACTCTTGGTACACCCGGCTGTGGATCCTTAGGAATAAGCCTACCCTCAGAGTCGATCAAATTCCCTAGAGATTCATATTCCAATATCTATACAATTATCTGAGCACTCAGTCTCCTTATGCATACATCATCTGTCAAACACTCTTGATTTCCTAGAAATCTTCGAGATATACTGTCCACAACCATTTTGACTTTCTTTTGAGTACCTGCTCCTTTCCTCTTCATCCACCTCGTAATCACAAGCACCATATTAGCATCATACCTTTTGTTTGTGTATAGCATACAAACATACTCAGAGCCACAAAGTCATTTATCTAATTCTTATCACACCCCTACTTAGTCGTCTTCTAACACAAACCATAAGTGATCATCTTGTTAATCACACTCAAAATTGGGCTCCTGATAGTAGAAGTGTGACTTCTAGATAAACCAAGGTTATCTTCTCAGCTAATGCTTAACCAATACTCATGAGCATTAAATGCTCATCACTACGCTAACCGTCCTTCTAAAGTATCCCTCATAATTCCATCTTTTTCAAGCTTCATCAGCATGCCATGATATAATCCAAATCTTCGAGCAACTCCAACAAAGTAAATTGTGAGCAGTTCACACACTGTCTAACTTGTATGATCTTCTTGGTTTGCAATTCATCGTCAGTATAAACTTTGTCAAATTCATAAGTCGAATAAAACTCGTGTCAAAGCTCTGCATAAACTGGTTTATTTATATTAAAAGCTCTAATTCACGCCACAAAAGTGAATATTTCCTCATTAGATTCAGCTTCACGCAACCTAATCCTCAATATATCATCGATTTCTCCATCCATAAAAACCCATTTCATATTCAGCACCATCCCAAGTCATGACTCACGACAAGTAAACATGCTTCTATGGAGTTAATTGGGTTAATCTAGTGTTGTACCTCGACTTTGCATATCTGTTGCATCATTTCCATAGCAAGAACTTATGATGAACTTGTGGGAGCAATATCTCTTCCATGGTTTCATGTTGTCTAGAGCATTTGAATCTTGATGATCCGGCCTCATCATAGTATGTTCCCATAGTCTACACATAAAAAATAATCAACAATAAAGTGTATAGTAATGTTAGAAATGATTTGGTTTAAATGGTCATGGTTTTTAAAACATTCTGTGACTTTCTGATGTACAATGTACGGCGCACTTCCCTGAAGTGCGGCGTACATTCTGGAAAATGGGCAAAGTGCGGCGGTTTTGGAACAAAACCGACGTACTTTCTGGGCTGATGAAATTTTTATGATTTTCAAACAATTTATTTTTAAACGTAAATTCATAATGTGAATAGTACTTTTAGATTTAACAATATCAAGCATGCATGTGATAAATAACTCCTAAATATCTTAATTTAATGGGTCAATTGTTCATACGAAACATGGATTTGATTTTTCCTAACTTAATTATACTTACCCCTAATGGACAAGAAATTAAACAAATCGATAATAAACAAGTTAAAGGAATGATATAAAAATACCCTAGGCATGATTAAATAGTTGATGGATTGATACTTGAAAATTTTTCCTTTGTTTTTGTGAGAACCCCGACGGTTTTGTGATTGTCTGAGTTTTTTTTATAATGAGTTAGAATCTTGTTTAGTAAGTTTTATCTATGAAAACAGCTCAAAAGTGCGGCGCACTTCCCCAAAGTGCGATGTACTTTTCCCTTTTTTTTAAATATAGATAACACAAACTTGTTTTGCAAACTTTATAATTTAAACATAATGATAACATAAATTTTCAATCTTATAATGACTTAATTCTAATATTTATCATAGATCAGACTAATGTTCGTACATCAAATGTAATCCCTTATAGATTTATACAAATGATTTTATTCTTAATAAAAAGTAAAAATAACATTAGGAGTATATAAGTTCCCTCCTTTATTCCAACTCTTTACTCCACAAACCAATTGGGTGACATGATATCACTCAACTTATGGTACTTTGATAACTTCTTGTCTGTTTTCTTTGTTGTGAACCCTTGTAAATAAATGTTTCCATACGGATCAAATCAATCTTATCTCAGGTCACCACTGTCCTGTTGCTTTTCTTCTTTAGATAGAACAACCCTTATAAATTAGCTTTAGTTAATGGTTTTTTAATGGACCACAGGTAATGACGCCAAAGGAGGAATACTATCGGACTTCTTCCAAACACTAATCTTTTGGAATGGGTTAGTTACTACTTTGATTAGCATAAGATCGCTCTTGCCGGTTCGTTTACAATTTAGATATGGTACAAGTTTCAGACCATATATCGGTGTGCTCCAAACGTTTTCTCTTCTTTATCTCTACATCCATCCTCATCATCGTATAGACTTTCTGTGTTTCTCATAACATCGGATCTTGCAGCACGGAAGGTTTTGTGACAAAATCATCAAAATCCGAGAAAAAATTCTCTCTGGAGTATTGACTATGCTACTAATCGTACGCATGAATCCTCGACCAACTACTATTGGTGCATCACGTTCGATTGGTATATCCAAGATTAGAAACTTAGCAATTAAGGTAGTGACCCCCACTTGACAAAGAACATTCGTGAGTATTCCCATAGCTTCCGCCTGGGTATGATTTATCATCGTGATTATCTCTTTCACCGTATTCATTTCTTCTCTTCCTAAATGACTGCATAATTCGGTACGACATGGTATTGATGTCCGACCCAGTGTCAGCTAACGCATTTTTGTTAACCTTCCTCCACCAATCGCTGATTGGGAAATATGAATTGCTTCGGGAGCGTGTGTTTCTCTTTCAGCCTCCCTTTACTCCTTTTACTTCTTCTCCTCTTCTTTTACAATCTTTCCATCAAATTTCATCCTTGTCTCTATATCTAATATTTCATCAGAGAACTTTCTTTATTTGGTCATGATAAGCCAATGTCTTCGCATTACAGGTCTTACTTTCCTTTAAATAAAGTAAATTTTGGCTGATTTTGAATTCCAATGTTCTTTTGCTTGCTTTCTTCTTGAAGGTTAACATGGACACCAGCTGATGAAGATGTTCCTATATCTTGATAGAAAAAGTTAAGATTTTTCATGGCTCTCTTTTTGTTACGGTTGCTTTTCCTTATTTTGCATACAAATGGCGGAAGTTCTTCTTCACCAACAGTGGTATATCATCTAAGTTAAAATTAAGTAAGCGGTCCCAATCATCCAAACTCTTTTCTTCTTCTTCAATATCTTCCAAAAATGGATCGAACTTAGGATATATTGTGACAATTCCATCCCCGAAATCAGTAATTGCTTTGGTTATATGTTAGGAACTGATCTTTTGGTTATGTGTGTATTTTTAACATACATTTTACCTTGTAAAACGAACCCAAAAGACCAAAAACATAATAAAAATGGCAAATATATGCTTGTTTTTGTGTTTGTGTATGTGCAGGTACGGATCTTAAGGAAATAGACATAATTAAAGCAATAAACGGACAAAGCCGAACACGAAAAGGAAAGAGTGCATAAGAGCCGGAAAATATCAAGCTATGGTTAACAAAAGTCAACTGTAGAATTCTAGTAATCTTATGATCAAACCAAGAACAAGAGTGAGATGTAGGTTGTGATGTTAGAGAGAGATTGGATGGAAAATGGATGAATTGTATAAAATGAAATGTGGTAAAATGGAACAACCAACAACCAACCCTCTCCAAGGCTAGGAGAGGGGTTTATATAGTACCTATAGGCCGGCCATGGGCTATGATGGGCTTCCCATGGGCCTTGGGCCGGACTAGATTACTAATCTAATCATTATATAACTCGGCTAATCCTGTTTACAACATGGGAGTGCCGACACTTTTCGTGTTTTCAAACATCTCCCCCTAGACGGAGGTACACCATTTCCCCCAAAACACCACACTCCACAAATCAAAACAAAATACTAATCATAACACAATCCAAACACAATCTCTCAAATAATAAATATAAAAAATCAAACATTCAATCTCAATAACCAATCCAATTCAAATCCCATATATTCAACAATCTCCACAATCTAAACAACCCACCCCTCCACACACACAACTCCACACAATACCCCAATCACAATATTTACTATCTTCTACATTACCTACCCATCACAACCCAACCAATATAAATAAATCCAAATCCCCTCAAACCATAATCACAAAAACAATCCCAAACAAAACCAAACCCCAAACTACCCAACTACTACATCCTATAACTTACACCTATATTCTTACCCAACAAATCCCTCAACAATACAAACACCCACTACCAACACTCACTCACTACTTACACTCCTCAAATCTTAACTACAATCCCCATTCAATCTCCAAACCATCATAAAAATAAATACTTACGTTAATCTCCATATTCAAATTAACAATATCCTCCCTCATTCAACCTTTCCCCACCACCCCCACCAAACACACTCCATCACACCAATAACTAACAACCCTCCTTATTTTCCTCCACATTCAAATACCCAACAGCCCCTTAAATTAACTCTCCCCCAACCTCCCTATCTTAAATCCCATATCACTCACTTAAACCCAAACATCTCCACAACAACCCTTCAAACATCAACTACATACACAAAACCCCCACACTGTATACACCCAGATCCGAACACACTCTCTGTGCCATATAACGTGACCGCACACTCGCTACAAACTATACAACAATGTGACCACAACTTATGTCGTTGTATATCTCCGCCCTCGCACACTCCCAAAGAAACGAATCACACTCTCCACACCATGTAGACTATCTACTCAACATTTGTCTATATACCTAAGATAACCCACTAAATTCTCACTCCCTCTCTCACTACTCTCATTTGTGTAATGAACATGTGTCCGCTCACTGCTACACACACCTCCATAAGACGTGTGTGATGCACCCACCCTAGCTCAAGTGCTACACCAGAATCTGCATCTGTCTGCTGTAAAAAGACGTGTGTCGTCATCCCACCATGTGAGCGTGCTACCGTACGCAAATATCAGAGATCCTACTCAGAGATTGAACCATCCAAACACACAAGGATCCACCAGTGCCGCTCGTTAAACGCGCCGAACTCTCATCACAACAATGCCTGTGTGCCCACTGCTCATTGACCCTAAAAGTGCAAAGAGAATCCACTTTATGTACCATTCCTGCGTCACCACCCGCATAGACTATCTACAACTGTATAGGCTTCTACTCCCGCAGATCCCCCCTAATGCAATTATGTTGACACACTGTCACAATCATATCCTACACACACCCTAATTTCCCCCGTACATCCAACTCTAACTCATTAAATCATGTCAAATAGAATATGTGTCAATGTAAGATATTGCACTGCTTCCACCTGTATATCCCACACCAATATCCATACAACCCACATCATAACATTCCACCTCACAGGAGTGCTACCATGTGTTTCATATCACTAAAAATTCATTGTAAGTTCCCTGACCTCCCCCGCATAATTGATCTACACAGCAATTTCGCTACTATACCTAAATCTCACTGATACATACTCCCACAAATGTCTTACCACCATGTTCACTCTCTCAACCCCATCTGTCATACCTCAACAAATCGTGAAGACACTGCTCAGATATCTCTCTAGTCACACAAGCTCTATATAAACAATTTCATATGCATCTTACCAAAATTCATTAACTATCCCAACTCTCAAAAACTAGAACACTTATAAACTCTAACCTCATACCCCAGGAGCAGAGACCTAGTGTGTAAAGCTGACGTGACCAACAAATTGCTGACGAAGTACCTATTATGATTCAGTTGACTCTGCCCTCTCCTCATTCATATGTCACCCCACCACCTCTACCATGACGCCTCCATATGAATCTATCAACAATGACAAATTTCGTCATGTTGTCTCACCATATATAGACCACAACCTAGGTGAAGCAGACCACAGAACTATCGTGCATACACACGCCCCCCAGTACAAACCAGAGTGAAAATCCACTGTCTCTGAAAGTGTTAAATTAGATATAAACCCACAACCGTTGCCGCCCTGTGTCGCGCCACTAAAGAAGTGCACTGAACCTACCTCATTACCCATTGTTACCCTTCTCTTCTTCCACTCTGACAGTCCATCTCCCACTCCATGTGGTCTACCTCATACCCATTCAACCGTCCCGATATCCATAAATGCCACTAGTTATTTCCGCGCCCACTACTCGCTACAGAATTACGTCACCAAAAAAAGCGATAGTACACTTGCTGCAATACTGATATTAAGAAGTTACTAGTTTTATACTTACATAGAAACAGAATACCTACCCTTCCGTTATCAACAACTACCACTCAATTACCCTCTCAAAATAATTCATACACTACTAAAACATCAGCACTCGTATTCACCAGAACACACTGCGACACTGGAACTGACCGTATGTCTCCCCAAGACCCTCACCACACCTCCTGTGGTACGTCTCCTCTCCTCTATATATATCCCACTCGCTCAACTAATAGTGTATTATATTCACTCCCTACAGTCACTAGTCTCCATCGAAGACAAATCTCACTCTAATAAACGCACTATCCATGTCCAAATCATACACCCACCTAGTGACCATAACAAGTCCTAATAAAATAACAAAGCCACAACATTCCCTACTTCCACCGCTGCCATACACTGTATAATAGTCCAAATCACAATCCCATCATCCCACTCCATTCTATGTCAAAGAGAGTCACACCTCAGAACGCGACTAGTCGTCGTTCTCAGTCCTAACACTGTTGATAATCTGTTCGCCATTGTATCCACTCAGTCTGTGCTTCATACAACGATGAGCTCAATAAATTCTCCATTGTCACACTATCACTCTGTGCCAACACATTATCAACACCTCTCCCCCTCTCAAGATCTGCTAGATCTCAGTGTCCATACCATAAAAGTTGACAAAATGTTACCAGCAAAATAGTAGTGATGTGTACAAACCACCCCCGATCTGCCATAAATATGTCTCCTCCTCCCCAACACCAAGTTGTCTGTCAAGAAGATACATTGATATTAAATACTAGTCAACAATGATATACAACTAAACAACGAAATATAATATTCAGTAGTGAGTGAGTACCCAGACCCACCGCTTTTATAAGAGAAGATCGAGTGTGAAAATCACCTCACTTATCAATCTCAGTTGTTAGTGAGGAATCAGTTACCAACTCTGCTCACATATCAATGTGACACAGTGTATTCCCACTCCACCAAAATTTCCATAATGTCACTATCCAAGATACTACCTACACGCTGAAATACCCATACTCTGTGACCTACGAAATATTAATTTAGCGTGCCCTAAGTAGAAGATGTTACTACATATACGATGTTGTCTCCTCACAATATGTAGTTTTGTACCATAGCAAAAAACGACTAGAATTTTGTACAAGTGTTAACGCTTCTCCAAAAACACTCTATACTGTGAGTTATCACCCCCTATATGTGTTAGTAAAATCTCTCAAATTTGTATGTAATATACGACTTTCATAATCTGTATATTTTTTATCGCTATAAGTTGTATCTGAGTCTTAATTATACATGAAATACTGTTGAATCAGCTCTCTCTTTTAAATATTTATACACACAGTTATCACACAATGATATATCTAATAAGTCAGATAGTGAAACTTCTCACAGCTCATGAGAGGAAAGATAAGCCACCACACCACCTATGTTTGTACTTGTCAGTACTGACACCTTTTCTGGTGCCGTATCACGAATGTTACTAGACTATTGATTCTCATATAAGTCACAAGTGCTGAATAGGTGCCAAATAATACCTAGAGACTATGACACAGTTTGATGACAAGTGTTACCTAACCTATACGCCCTAATTCAATCGTCATAATATAGCTTACTCTTATGTATCTCTTCTAGCACACCTTGATAATAGTCAATCCACTCATTAGTCCTGTCATTCGACGCTTGTTATTTATTGATCGATGCATAAGATATAATATAAAACTCTTACTGTGAACCCGCAAGTGTCTGATGATCTCCTTGAAAGGTAGATAACAGCTTGTAGCCTATGATCAGTTAGTATACCCCTGATGGATGATACGATAGTTCAGTCCAAAGTAATGTGTCGTGATTAGTTGAGACACGCGCATAGCTGTTACTCGGTGACACACATCTCACGCGCTCACGCTAAAATGCTTTCCACCGCGCGCCAGAGAAAGCGCGAGAAGATTCCTATTCACGCTCAGCTCCGTGTCTGATTAAGATCAGATTTGCATGCTACTTGTCCGAGAAAATGAATAGTTACAGTTGATCCAGGATCTGTGTTGTGGAGATCGCTAAAATCTAGTTCCGCTCAGTGATAGCATTCCTCTTCAACGTCGCTAGAGAACTGGCGCGCATTCAGAGTAGAGTGTGGGCAGAGTCCCCAAGTTCGCTAAGAGCGTTGTGATGCTCTTCTGTTCCGTTGTGACAAAGTGCGCGAGGCATCTGTGACAATGATGCACGATCTGTCGATCGGAAACACTATGTAACTTGTGGCTTGTTAGGGTACGGAGTGTGCCGCAATTGCGTGGTCGCTAGAGTGGTGACTCAGTTGTCTCTTAGCGTGCACCCGCGAATCAACCGAGCGAGATCCCCGAATTCTTGGACGCTCGTGACTAGGGGAGAATTTCCTCTTGTTGCGTGTTGACGAGATCAGCCGCGATGGTACATAGAGACACACGGAAGTCATGTCGTGTTCTGATATATTGATACTCGCGTAGAGAGAAACACTCGATCTCATGTGTCACGCTATTGAGATCTCTGACGATTACGTGTCACTCAGTGCCAAGCCGTCCAGAAAGCTTACTTTAATCTCTAATCACGCGTGGCAGGTGCCACGTAGATATTTTATCTCTTGACTTAGTGTGATAGTGTGAACAGGTGTGGCGCTCGCTAGGAAGTGTGTCGTGACGTGGATGTCCTTTAAAACAAATATTTATGAGTTTTGGTGCATGAAATGATGTTCAAACGAGTCCCGTTTCCCTGATTACTTTTGTCACCATGAATGATTAAGGTTTCATTTCCCCACGGAATACAAACGATCTTCTCGGTACAATCAATGACAGCATGGTACTTTGCCAACCAATCCATACTAACTATGACGTCAAAACTACCAAGTTCTACGGGCATTAAGATAATGTTGAAGGGATGATCTAAGAAGTTTAACGTACAACCCGAATTGATAGAGTTTATTCCTAATTATTTTCCGTGGCTAGGTCAACATCATATAATGGTCCAATTGTACTTGGTGTGATATTCAATATTAAGGGAATCTAATGTAGTAGATACAAAACTCCTATCAGCACCAGTATCAAATAGGATAGAAGCATATCGGTTGTTTAGAAGGAACGTACTCGTAATGACGTTGGAGTCTGGGTTTGTTCCCGCATTGCCCACCACATACACTTTGGCTGGAGCACCGCCATTCCCATGTTGATTACCACGGTTTCCATTCTTCAACTTCGGGCAGTCTCTCTTGTAATGCCCCTGAACACCACACTTATAGCAAGTAGCAGCATTTTGAGTTGCTCCGGAGTTCCCCCGATTGTTATTATTACCATTAGGATCAAAACTCCTACAGTCACGAGCCAAATGGCCGATCTTCTTGCATTTATTACACTTGGGAGCACATGACCCTTTGTGGTGATAATTACATTTTGTACACAAGGGCAATGATCCCGTGTACTCCTTTTTTTCACCAGGCCCAACAGTGTAAGCCTTCCTAGTGTTCTGCCTCTTATTTTGTTGTTGGTACCCCTAATTGTTCTCAGCATTATACTCCAACTTCCTCTTTTGTTCAGCTTGCCTTTCAGTAAGAGTGATGAGTTTTTGGTCCATCTGATCATTGGCAAACTCGATTACCTCCTCCATTGTTTAGGGCCGATATGACATCACATTTTCCCTGATCATATCAGGGAGTCCACCAACATATTTCTCAACTTCATCCGATTCCTCGGGAAACATACGTCCACACATCAGTGCAAGTTCTTGAAAACGCAGAGTGTAGCTCGTGATGTCAGTACCCTTCACCTTTAGGTTCCAAAGCTCAATCTCCAACTTCTTGATTTCACCCCTTGGGCAGTATTTGACTGTCATCATCTTCTTCAGTGTCTTCCAGTCCATGGCATAAGCAACATCTTGAGTAACAGCCTTCATGTGGTGGGTGAGTTCCAAACATGTAGAGGCATTACTAACGAAAGTGCAATAGTAGCGAAGCTTAAACTTGGTTATCCACTGCACAATTGCTTATGTGGAAAACTTGATTCATCTTTTCAATCCAATTGGGCCAACACTTACTACCCCTTTAGTACCCTTAAAATTTAGTGGGTGATAGTTCAGGAAATCTTTGTACGTACACTCACGCGGAGTGCGTGTAGTTCCTCTGTTTCCAATTCCAGAATAGTAGCTTCCGTCGCCATGACCATTAGTGCTGTTTCGAAGAGTTTCCTGATTAGCAAGTGCCGCAGACACTCTTGCTTCGATTAGCTGTTCTAATAGCCAGCAGCTGTCATAGGGACCAGCTAGCACGCAGCTCAGCAACCCCTTGCCAGAGAGCCTAGCAACAGCCCTATGCAACAGTAGCAGAGGATCTCTTGGTGGCATATTGTGTCTAAATCACAAAAATATTAAAACACAGTGTGTTTTCATTAACCTCACAACATAGACATGGGTACAACCATATATATAACAAGATCACAATTCACATCGTGATTATATAACATGACTGGTAATTACAACACATTAACAGAATTTGAGATCGACCATAACATAATACAACACGTTATATATATAACAGAATCATTTCACCATGTGATTATATAACATGACTGGATCACAACACATAACAGGATATAGGAGATCGACATGAACATAATACAAACACATCCATATATAACTGGTAAAACATACATGTTTGTTGATACAAGAAATAACAAAAATTACAAGCCTACTGCCCATGCTAGCAGGGATTAAACCCATATACTTAGCGGGTTTAAAACTGATAGCTTCAAAAATATGAAATACATGCAATAGTATAACATAGCACTACTACCAGTTGCCCTCTCTGAGAGCAATAACCCTCCCTCCAGCCATTCGAGCCTATTGATCTTAGCCTGAAGTGCTCATGAGATTATCACTAGTGCCGCTCGCCAAATGTCACTGTAGTGATGAAACCTATGCGGTCAGCAGCCAGCTATCAAATGAAGTCACATGGCATCGACCTAACGGTGTTCCTGATCTTCAAGCGTGGGTCATGTATCCTGAAGCCTCATAATGGACCATCACGATACTAAGTGCCAACATTAGTGTGTGCCACCAAGCCTTCTAAGGGAGAAACCTAGAGCATCTTCCCTGATCTAATAGTCGTGCAGTCTCATAGTGGTACTGCCTATCATCAATCAACGTCTCAACACTTTGAAATATCCGAGTCTACCTATCCTGGGCATCCTCGATCACAGCATAAATGTCCTGAGTGTCCTGCTCCTGCACCGCAGTGAGCTCAATTACCCTATTGTTGACCCCTTCAAGGGTCACCGATGCTATCTCCTTGGCAGCCTCTATTGGGTCTACCCAAGTATCTTTAATCCCATAGCCGACTTCCTCGGCCCTCTGACGTCTGGTTTCGGCATCTAGAGTGCCGATAAACCCATAGTCTATCCCATGACCTCCAGCAGGTCTAGGAGCAGCAGTCGAACTCTCCCATACCTTATATCTCGATGTGAGAGCAGTCAGACATAACCTCTTACAAGGTGGTAACTCAGACTCGGGAGTGTCCTCCCTACGGTCCACTAGCGGTGGTATGAACAGTGAGGCCGGTAGTTGTGGTAGTGGTGATGATGGTAATGGTAATCATGTGGGTACATGTGGTGGTACATGTAGTGATGACGATAGAAGTGGTAGTGGTGGTGATGGATGTAGTAGATGATGAGTGGATGGTGATGAGGCTCTCAATCTACCCATGGGCTCTTGAATAGGGGTGCTACTCTCATGGTTAAGGCTACAATTATGGGTGAGGTACTATAGGAAGAGGTTGTGATGATGGAAGTGCAGGTTGCAGCTAAAACACTGCAAGGCATTTTCTGCAGAGGGTGGTGATAGTGATATGAGTGGTGATTGGGTGGTGTGGATAAGGCAAGAACTACCGAAGAAGTCTCTCGACCTCTCCTTATGAAAAGGCATTAGGTGCTCGGGTCGGATAGGATATCCTACAGTGGTTACATCATGCTGGTTTGTGATGGTGGTGTAGCGCAGACTCATCGGTCTCAAACGCTCTGTCTCCTCAGAACCAGATGAGGGGACATGGTATCAAGGGTTTTGCAACAATTCAGGTTGGCCAAAGCCAGATGCTCCTCTTCCTCCTCCTCCTCAACCTCCTCCTCCTCAGAAGCCTTTTCCTCCAGAATACTAACTATGAATATTTGTGAAACTTGTATATCTAACTAATGTCGTAGGGTTCCTTTTATACACCAAGGAAACCTTAATGGGCTTACAAAACGCGTTAAGTAATCATGCATATATATTCCTAATATATCTTATGCATATCACTTAAGCAGTACTATCTATATATGCTAACAGTACTAACTTACTACTAACAATACTAACTCTACTACCAGTACTAACATATATACTGGTAGTACTAACTAACTAATACTAACAGTACTAAGTCAAGAAAACATAATTCCTAACAATCCGTATACGATGACTCGTAGAGAACCTCCATCAAACAACTCCTCATCAGCTCCCCAGAAGACTTTCCCTGGCTCGAAATCAGTATAGATAGATGTGTAGGTGACTGTGGATGAGGAAGACATGACAGGATCTGTAACACTAAAACAGAGTTTACATTAGTACATATATAAGACTCATAATAATATACTTAATATGTTATAAACACGTATGTGAACCATGCAACATCTAATATACTCAACTAATACAACAAGTAATGTATGAATGAATGTCCCATGAAAATCCCTTTGTATGATGCAATGTTTGAAAACGGTTATAGTCCAAGTAAAAACATTTTACTTGGTTCTCTATAACCTTGGTTCTGATACCAATATGTAACACCCCCAAATAAGGTCGCAGTGGAATAATGAGTCCGAGAGTATTACTTCATAGATAAATAATACAAGGTATGAGAACGACCTCTAAAAGAGTCGTTTAAAATACGATACATTGGATTTATTGAAATTGTTTAATACAAAGCGCAACGGCTTAAATTGTTCAACATTTGATAACAAGGATTTTGGATCATAACAATTATCCCGAGATGTAATGACTCAAAATCTTTAATGCATGACTCCCCAAAAGACTATCCCCAATGTATCCTTAGCACCTCGTGCCTCATGAGAAAACATGCTTCAAAATGTCAACATAAAGTTGGTAAATTCATAGGTTTATGTAAATATAATGTAGGACCGCAAGATTTCCAAGTGTATGATAATGCAACAGATGCAAACATCACAAAGTGTAATTATGTTTCACTAAGCTAATGACACTGAAGCTTGACATGTATGAATTGCAATATAAATTGCCAACATTGCCCTTGATGATGTTCTAACCCGCAACATCCCAAATCTGACATGGTATACGTCCGTTGTCCGGCAAACCGGCACAGTGAGTGCTACTCACCCGAACGGGGATGTCAATCCCAAATAGATCTATTTATAACATTCGCGCTCACACAAAGTAATTGACAGTTCATGATAATGGGCACAGTGGGTTATCGCTACTTAGGCAAACACGTAATCATGATAAAATGTACACTTGCGTCCAATTTGTAAAACAATGCATGTTTCTCACCCCAAAAGTTGTAAATCATTGATATAGTAAAACATGGGGCTATGAACTCACCTTAGTGAATAAACTGATGTATATGAATCAAGTGAATGGAAACGTCACGGATAAGACCGAATGCAACCTAATTAAATATAGGCCGTATGAGTACAATGTACTTAATAATACTACATCACAAGTTATATAGTTACACCACCACCTAATAGTCTTTGTTTAGTTTTAAATGTCAAAACAATGTTTAAACCGTACTTTATTGAATAAAGGTGTTTGTATTTGTATCCGTAAGTAAGATAAAGTGTGGTTTTCGTCTCATAATTGATTGTTTTGTTAATAATCACATGTTATTAATATTATTATTTATTATAGAATTATATATATAACTGGATTATAATTGTTTTGATAGAATAGTCACAAAAGTAGAAATAGTGCATAACGGTTGTTATAAAACTCGTATCTTTAATCGTATTAAACTCGTTTCAAGTGTTTACTATGTCCACGTTTTGTATAAAGAAAATCTATCAAAATAATTATATTTATAATATTTAGCCCCTGGATGAACATAGTTCTAATGTTTTTATAAATTAAAAACTACTTTTATATAATTAATCGTCATAACCTTCCAAAAGTCATAACTTACTCATATTTAATCCGTTTCGCTTGTTTTTTATATGTATGGATTCGTATTTGAGAAGTCTAATCAAATTTTATATTTGTAATATGGTTTGGTAATGTTATGAACAGTAACAGTAAGTGAAAGTTTATAAAAATACTTTTTATAACTTTAATTATTGAAATCATATTTTAATTGTATCTCGTTCGTTTTACTTCGGTTTTTAGTGATTCCTATGTCCACGTCTTCATAATTAAAAGCTCTACTTAGGAAAACTATTTCCCAATAGTATACCATCGTGAACAGTAACCTATTTTTATAAATTTACTTTTATAAAAATACTTTTTAACTTAAACTTGTAAATAACGTATCACCTTCATTTTAAATCTGTTTTTCGAGTTTCTTACATGTGGATTCGTCATGAAAAGTACCATCTTTATAAAATATCTCTCTTAATATATCAGATCTGAAACAGTAAATATTTTTTTAAATAACTTTTATAAAAATACTTGTATTCATTTAATTATTGTAAACTTAAAGATGTCATATCTCCTTCGTTATTGCTTTTTCAAGTTTTTTATATGCGTACGATCCTTGCGATAAGTACTAATTAAATAAAATATAAAATATATATGTTATTTGACGAAATCAAACAGTAGGTACTAAAATAGTTTACATGTTTTTGTTTTATAAAACAAGTTTTATACTTCCATTTGTTAAGAGCTTTTGTACAATTCTTTTACCAAGTTTTCTATTATATATCTTACATCTATTAAGTCCTCTAAAAGTCCATTACAATTGTCCAAGTGAAAACCATGTCCTCATGATCTTTTATACATAAACATGTAATTAACTTTCAATACAAAATAATTTACAAACCTAACTTATAAATTACTTAACACTTATATATAATGTGTAATTCCATTTTAAGTGTTATTTCATCAAGGTACATAATAAATTCGAATTATATAAGCCTTAACATACTTCATATATCACAAAAATGAATCTATGTGGTGTTTAACATATATAACAAGTATGTACACATATAATAATGAATGAATGGAAATGAAATACTTAAATTAGACCTTATAGGAGATGAGTAGGATGATGAACACAAGATAAAAATCCTAGCAAGGCTTCCAAATTCAAAACCCTGATCAAGAAAACCCTAAATATGTTTTCTTGATTAATCCTTGTTAAACCCAAATCCAAGCTTGAAATGCCCTTGAGTAACCTTAGATATACTTGAAATGAATGCTTGTATGCTTGAAATGCCTTGGAATGAAAAATAAAATGAAACCCTAGCCTATAATTTTAAGCCGTGGGTTTTGAGCTTATTTTGGGAGAGTATGATTTGCTTTTCTTGTAAATAAGAAGAGTATGAGTTAGTTATCATAAGACTTGCTATTTATGGAACTTGGAAAGACCTAATACAACCTTAAACTAATACCATGGGATGTAGTGGTTTAGGGTACATTGCAAAAGAGCTCTCCTCCTCCCTAGGAGGAGGCCACGGCTCACATTGGATGTAGGGTACCAAGATGGGACAATTTCTAGTAAGTAGTGAGATGTAAGAGTCCTTTAGTTCTAGGTTGAGTTAGGAAGTGTACTTGTGTAAATTAAACTTATCTTATGTTTATTTCATAGTGGATCTAGCCATAGTGGTTTATTAAGTGATAAAATGATTAAATTTTGTGTATTGGGTATAAATGTGGGTATTGGTTTGAGTATAGATAGGTACTGGTGCTTCCGGGTATGCCTAAATGTAATTTATTGTGAAACATAAACGTTTTACGTAACCAATAAAAATAAAATAAGAAAAGTTATAAATTATACTCTTAATAAACATATAACACTTGCTAGATGTAAACTTTAACTTGTTTGGTATCCGTTTACGTTGAATGATGATTTTTAGTTTACGCGATTTAACTATAAGATGATAATTAAAAGCGAACGCATAAAACCCTAAAAATAAATAATGAAAATAATTGAGTTGGGAAATGACCTGAAAATGTGAAATGTTACATCACTTGTAATAGTTATTGGACAAGTGTGGAATGTTCTTGAGGAGATAATTTCTTTGGTATGGAAGTTTGAAAGTGAGGACCAATATTTGGTGGTAAAGATCATAAAGTTGGTGACGTGATCTTGATGTTAAGATTGTGTAGGGATACGTTTTAAGTATAATTTTTATGAGGATTGAAGGTTGTTGAAGTAACTATTACTATCAAGAGTAAAGTATAGTTGTTAGGTTTGAGTGTAAGGTTGAAGTGTTTTTTGCTAGGTTTGGGTATGTAAAACTAATCACCACTATCAAGAGTGAAGTGTAGTTATAGGATTTGTGTATGATCGACATACAGGTCAAAGGTTCTTTCACAACCAAGATTGAAGTATACTTTCAAGGTTTTGGGTTGACATATTGATGGTTCACAAACTATCTATTACTATAAAGAGTAGATTGTAGTTATAAGGTTTGAGTGTGTGGTAGACGACGTTCTTATAAGATTGACCTAAGGGTTGAAGGTTCTAGTAACAAGGATAATATTCAAAGATTGATGTGCTCTTATCAAGAAGAGGTATTGATGCTAGATAGTGATGTTAGGGTAGGAGACTAGAACCAATTCGGTTTGTGTGAACGGGGTATACTTGTGTTGTTGAAAAAGAAACGAGTTAGGTATTCTTGTTTGAGGAGGTATTAGTCCTAATAGTGAAGTTAGGAAAAGAGCTAGGTTACAATCTTGGTTACCAATTTGGTTTGTGTGAACGAGGTGTGCATGTGTGATTGAAAAAGAAATGAGTCCGTAGGGTAAAGATTCATTTGAATCGGTTTCTAAGGAATAAGAATCACATTTGTAAGTTCTTAAGAATATTTGGTGAAAGACTATATGTGAACGAGTATGTTTTCCCTTCTACTTAATTCGTGCTCATCCGGACATAACGTGTCGAATAATAAAAATAAATAAAGAAGAAAACAGAAGATGACGGAACCAATGAGTTTGACAATGTCAAGAGGGATGATGGTTAGCATACAACGATCTTCAACTGTGAAGTTACGTAGCTCTTCTCAAGCATTGCTAATGTTCATAAAACAATCACATGATGAGGTATGAAGTTATCTTAAAGGTGATAGCGGAAATAATGAAGAGAAGATATTAGCCATATATATAGTGGTAGAGGTGTGATTTAGCCATCTAAATACCAAGTCTATCTTCAGGTATAACCAAACCCGTTATGTTTTATGGCCCAACATAACAAACCTTGTGTTTTATGGCCTAAACACATAAACCACCTAACATCTAGTTTGTTGTATAATGATTGATACATAAATGTGTATATTGATGATCTAAGACATAATTGTCAATTTGATGTAAAAGCCTAATCTAAAACATCAAGACCACTAAGCATGATGTTGTTGATGAAGATGACAAGTCTCTTGGCTTGTTGTGATGGATATTCATATATGTAGGTATGTGGTGGATGATGATGGCAAGATCTCTAAGCTTGCTTGAATGGAGGATCATGTAGAATCATGCGTGCAACAAATGAAAGTTAGAAGCATTATGATCAAGGGTTATTGGGGTTTTGATGATATGATTAATTATGTTTTTACATTATAAAAACTTGTTTATAATGATCCTAAATGTGTGTAATAATGTGGAAGAAAGGTTGTGAAAAGCTTGGGTGAAAAACTAAGCAAATGGGTGGTATTTATAGAAAACCTAAAACTTGGCCATCAAGGTGCTACGGATCCAGGTATGGTGGATCTGTATGCCTATTTAGGTGGATCAGTGTTCCACACGGGCCAATTTCAAAATTGTTAAAAATCTTTTTAAATCTTTTTAAATCTTTTGCTTATATTTTTATTGTACTTATAAAATCTGATTAGATATTGTTCTAGAAGAGAAATCAAATCTTGTAAGATTTGTTTTCAAAAATGGTTAAGCAAGAATAATTAGTTTTGTCTTTATTCCTTAATTATTTTGTCCTATTATCTAATATGGCTAGACATGTTTTGATCTTCCTAGATTGTTTCCTAATATGGAAGATCTTGTCTAGTTAAGTTAGTGATTAATTTTGTCCTGTTGTTTAATATGATTGATCACATAGTTTATTAAATAGGTTGATCATAATGCAACTTAAAAAACATATTCTTACCTTTTGTTGAAGCATGAGTAGACTCGAGACGTCAAGAGGTGTTGATGAGTGTATGCGTTAATGAGTTGTGATCACGCGTAACTTGCACATTTTACGTTATGTATTACAAGTTACTTGTTTGTCATTATTAAAACCAAAGGACTTGTTTAGTTTAAATATCGTGTTGGGATTCTTGATTTGATGAGACAAAGTGAATAAATAAATGAAACAAAAGGACTTAAATGCAAAAGAAGAATTCTTTAAAAGATGGAAGATTTTGAAGATTTTAGAAGATCTCCATAAGAAGATAAAGATACATAAGATAATATTATATGTTAGGAAGATATTATTTGTTCTTATCTTTTATAATTTATGCTTATCCTTTATAAACCTAGATATCTCTAGTATATAAAGAGATATCAGGCATATGGTTTCATCCATCCAAAAAACATAGAACTCTCCCAATGAGAGTCTAGAAAAACGTGTGTGTGCACACGTTTAGTTAGTAGTTAGATTAATAGTTAGTTAGTTAGTAGCTCCAAGGTTTAGAATTGGGGCAAGGTGGAAACGTATGAGAATAAAAACCTTGTTTGATAATATACTGTTCTTTATATTCCGCTGCATATTTATATTATCTATAAAATATATCCTAGATGGGCTTAAACGATCTTCACAATTGGTATCAGAGCCTCGTGACTCATGATATCTAGGATCTACAAGGTTTTGGTTCGAAGAAAAGAAGGTTTTCGTATTGATTTTTTGGTTTTCGGTAAAAGGTATCAACAACGTTTCTTGATTCTGTTTCTTATCTGGTGCTGATATATAGTGTTCCTGTCTGGTAATTCAATCTGAAAGTGAACATGGATAAAGGAATATTTACACATAAGTAAAACCCTAAAATTATTGGGTTTTACTAATTTTTATCTGCTCCTAAATCAACGTTTATTGTTCGTGAATTATTGTGTATGAATAATGATTTTAGAAAAGATTCGGAATGGTTTGGTATGTTTTTCTGGTTTATTTGTGTTTAGATGGATTAAGGAAGGATATGGTACAGGTGACGAGCAAATTTACTTATTCAAAGTATAAAGAAAAAGACGTTCATTACTACTGCTCGTCCAAGAGTTATTAATACTGCTTGAGTTCATGAGTTACTACTGCTTGGGGACGAACAAAGGTAGCATACGTTAATACTATCAAAGCAAATAAAGAAAAGGTTACTACTGCCAATATATTTTGAACTAGTAACACATTAGTGACAGATTAGTGACATATAAAGTGTCGCCGCCTGCTATGGGAGGAAGGATAAAGTAGATTAGTGACATATTAGTGACAGCTTTGTGACACTAAAAAAGTGTCGTCTCGATACTTAAAAAAAGTATCCTTAACAGTGGTTTGTGAATCCTTTGTCGTAGGCAAAGAAAGAAGTGTTCGTGTTTTGATATGGAGCACATTGATACTAGTTCGTGGTATTAATGTTTTAGTACTGCCAATCGTTTATGATTAATGTAGCTTCGATTCGAACATATACTGTCAAGGAATGTTACTACGGCTCGTTGATTTTTAAATGTTGCTCGTTTATACTGTAACACCCCCAAATTGGGTCGCAGCGGAATAATGAGTATCCGGGAGCGTTACATTACAGATCAATAGCACAAGATATGAGAACGACCTCAAAAAGAGTCGTTTAAAATATGATACATTGGATTTATTGAAATCGTTTGATACAAAGCACGAAGGCTTAAATAGTTCAACATTTGAAATAAAGATTCTAGATCATAACAATCGTCCCGAAATATAATGACTCCAAATCTTTATGCATGACACCCAAAAGACTATCCCAATGTATCTTGTGCACCTCGTGCATCATTGACCTGAGAAAAACATGCTTAAAATGTCAACATAAAGTTGGTGAATTCATAGGTTTATGCAAATGAAATGTAGGACCGTAAGATTTTCAAGTGTATGATAATGCAACATATGCAAATATCACAAATGTGATTACATTTCCCTAAGCTCATGACACCGAAGCTCGACATGTATGAATGCAATATAAATATTGCCACATTGCCCGTGATGATGTTCTAACCCGCAACATCCGAATCCGACATGGTATACATCCGTTGGTTCACTCCGTGACACCAGTGAGAGCTACTCACCCGGATGGGGATGTCAACCCCAATAGATCTATTTATAACATTCGCGCTCACACAAAGTAATTGACAGTTCATGATAATGGGCTCAAAGGGTTATCGCTACTTAGGCAAACACGTAATCATGATAAAATGTACACTTACGTCCAATTTGTAAAACAAAGCATGTTTCTCACCCCAAAAGATATAAAACATTTATCCAAAACGAGTAAAAGTGGGGCTATGAACTCACATTGAGTATTGATAATGTAGAAGCAGAGTAGTGGCACGAAAAACGATGCAAAAGACTTTATCCGCAACCTATGAATAAATAATACATATTCACTAAACGGAAAAATAATAATATAAATACTTGCAATCTTGTCCCTAGTGTGTGCTTGATCTTTATTTAAAATAGTGATATTTGAAAACAATTTCTTGTTTTAAAATGGTCAACTTTATCGGGTCAACGCGGTCAAAATATAAATATATAATTTACGCCTTTGGACATTTAAGAAACTAGGTCGTCTATACTTTAAATTATTAGTTTAGGTCTGTCCTTGGTTTGGTCTCTAAGTGCGTTAAATAGTTGGATGAAACATTGACGTTTTCCTTTTGAATTAAACTTATAAATTACTAAGTTTCATCATGAGGTGTCGTAGAGTTTTGTAATTAATTTCTGTCTTCGTTATTTGACGATATTAAAAAGTAAAAGTACATTTGAAATCTCCGCTGGGAAATCTACAACTTTCATTAAATAAGTTTCGGCTAAAAACGTCGTTTAAGTAGTTAAAAATAATGCTAAACATGTGCGGGTCGCAACCCTGCTTTCCAGACTTAGAATATATTTGGGTTATTTCAACTGTTAATGTTTGCGTGTCCAGACTTTAGAATCAGTTTGTGGATTCGTTACTTAATGTTAAAACAAAATAAAAGTACGTTTGAAAACTAGGCTAGGTCTATTACAGCTTACTTTTTATAAGTCTTGGGGGCGGAGGTCGTTAAGAGGGTCGAAAATGGGTACAAAGTAAGGGGTGTCGAACTCGCGGTCGGCAGTATTAACTGCGTGCCAACAGTATTAACTGCGTGGCAGCAGTACTAACTTTGGCTTAACCATTTTTGATGATTCGAATCCCTATACAAAGCCTACTATGCTGACTATTAAATGCCCCCATTCCCGTCCTAAATCCTGAGGTTAGATGGGTCGAAAGTGGGTCGAAACTAAGGGTTTCGCAACCCATTTGCTGGCAGTTTTTACCCGACATCTTTGACGAGAGACGTAAAATGACGGCGAATACAATGGTTCAAGTAAACGTCCCATTAGGTTTAGGCTTACCATACGACAACGTTTAATTGCTCGCATGATTTTTCTAATGAGGTTTATATGAGAGTATCTACACAATCTTAGTAAATAAAAGAGAACGAATAAACTAAGATCGAAATATGACCTGAAAATGCGGGGTGTTATATATACCTTAAAGGTGCCAAAGGTAAAATTACTACTGCTTATTGTTACTTAATGTCGCTTTGGTTCGAGTGAGAGTTAATACTGCCAAGATTATGCTTGGTTTATGTTAATGCTACCAAGTCTATTGCTAATACTGATGGATAACATGTTAGTATTGTCTGTTTGTATGATAATATTGCAGGTTCAAACATAAGTGTATGCGTATAGACAGGAGTAACGTTTGAACCAGATTTGCTTAATTATAATATTTGATCAGGCTAAGTTATTTGTTGATGGGCTTAAATGGTTTACTATTGCTTGTGTGCTTGGTACTGCTCGTAACTCTTACCACAATGTTCTATTAAAGCTGCCAGGATGTTAGTACTGCTTGGTTTAAGGGGAAGAGTTAGTACTGATTAGATTGGAAAGTTTATACTGCCAGCTTTAAAGTTTGTACTGCCATTGGAATGTAGTTAATACTGGTAGTTATGTCCAATATCGGACAAAGAAGGAAGTTTGTACTACTAGTTTTGGCAGATATCAGATGACACACACATGATGGATGTCAGACAAAACAAAAACACAACATTTGGTTTTTGGTGTTTACTGTTTGATTTCTGGATTTTGATTTATATATTCTTAACATGTTTAATGGCTCGTATTTATTGGTCTAAATGGTTACAAAGATGATTAATTATCACTTATTTGTTGTTGAAGTGGAGTTTTACATGTTTGTGTTTTATCATATATTAAACGGAGCAACAACGTTTAGAGATAACTTGTTTGTGTTTTCAATGATGTGACTAAGACTTGATGAATCTAGCAAAGGTGTGTGATTTCTATTATGGTTCTCAATGCTTACATTTGATATCACTTTAAGGAGTTATGTTGTTGTACTCAGTGTCTCATATAGATGAGGATTTTGTCAAGAGGTTGCGATCTACTTATACTTTGGTCTTGGTATGAGTTTGACGTCACGTGGATAGTGCAAGATATAAGATACAAGTTTGAGTTATTCTACTTCAGCATCAAGTTCGTTATACTTAGTTTTCTTCATCAAGTGATCATTACATAGAGCCTACAGAGTTCGTGATTCAAGAAATGGTTAACATATTTTTTAGGGAAAGCTTATTGTTAACATGTTTAACCATCTACATGCATCACTTGAGGGGAAGTGTTTCGTTACTACTGCTGATCATTATTACTACTGCTAGTTTATATTTCTACTGCTCAGATTCATTTTTCTTATTGTGCGTAATGGTGGGCAATTTGAGTATTGGAAGGCTGGATTAGTAGTTGTGGTATATGATTTGTAGCTGTTATGATCCAAGTTGCATATCTACAGAAATCCCTTATTCGATGATTATAAAAAGGGGAAGAAGATTACAGGTTTATTGATTTGCAGCTTATTAATTATGGTGACATGGCAGGTTATAAAGGAAAGGGGAAGTTTTTGTTTCATTTAGGGAGATGATCACATCTCAACTTTAGTGACGCCTTTGGCTTTATGAGAAGTTCGGTACCCGACTTTGTTGTTTTGATCATCAACAAATAGGAATAATGTTGGGATTCTTGATTGATGAGACAAAGTGAATAAAAGAATGAAACAAAAGGACATAAATGCAAAAGAAGAATTCTTCAAAAGATGGAAGATTTTGAAGATTTTAGAAGATCTCCTTAAGAAGATAAAGTTACAGAAGATAATATTATATGTTAGGAAGATATTATTTGTTCTTATCTTTTATAATTTGTTCTTATCGTTTGTAAACCTAGATATCTCTAGCATATAAAGATATATCAGGCATATGGTTTCATCCATCCAGAAAACATAGAACTCTCCCAATGAGAGTCTAGAAAAATGTGTGTGTGTACACGTTTAGTTAGTAGTTAGATTAATAGTTAGTTAGTAGCTCCAAGGTATAGAATTGGGGCAAGGTGGAAACATATAAGAATAAAACCTTGTTTGATAATATATTTTTCTTTATATTCCGCTGCATATTTATATTATATGTAAAACATATCCTAGATGGGCTTAAACGATCTCCACATATCATAATATTTGCACTAACAAAAGGTATTTACGTTGCACTAAGCTCATGACACCGAGGCTAAATGTAATGGAAGCATGCAAAATGCTTAATAAACTTGCCCTGACGGGTGCCAATATGGTGCTTCACCATATCACTCGACATGGTATACGTTCGTTAATCCTGTAAGAGCTACTTACACAGACGGGGATTATTAGTCTTAATAGATCTATTTAAAACACTCGCGCTCACTTACCAATCCAACTGATCATAAGTAACTAATGGTTCATGATAACTCGGGCATACAAGTTTCACTATTACTTAGGCAACACGTAAACAAGATTGGGAAAATGTAAAGCATTTGTGTCCAATGTTTAAACACAAGCAATGTTTCTCACCCCATTTGTGTCCAATGTTTAAACACGAGTTAACGAAGAGGAAATGAAATTGAACAACTCTAACCACGACCTAATTAAAAGACGCGCTTCAGACACGAGGAATAAATAACGAAACGTTAGATGAGACGTTGATAAAAGAAATAGACATCCACATATGTTTGTGCTTTAGTTTATTTAACAAAAACGTGTCTTTACGAACTCATTAGGTTTATATAAACGTTACGCCATTCTTACAAAAAGTTGCCATTTTCGGAAAGTTACTATTTTAGGAAATTTTCTATTTTTGAAAAGTTCTAAGCTTTAGGATGTTAATATCGTCCCCTATATTTGTCAAGTCCATAATTCCATAAACACACTAACGAAACCTAAACGCCTACTTTTCATTTCTATTTTGCTCATTCGTACTAACTTACTATTTTTAGTAACGTTCAACGGTATCGCTTTATCATTCTTAGAAAACTCCTAACCCTTCGTAATAAGATCAAATCACTACATTAATATTTTCTAAGGCTTTCGTAGCCTAAATGAACCTAACTCGCTTGAAAATGTTTTAATATATAAAATTATATGTCCGAAAATAACTTGACCAAAACTAGGTCTATCTCACTCATAAAGCATTTTTAACACAACTTTCTCGACCATGGAAGGGAAACGTCATTTTAGGCCATGTTTGTGTTTTATACTTTGGCTGAAACGGACTCAAAAGGGGTCAAAATGGTCATTTCCATTCCTGATCTGATCGTTTTGCCAAAAAAATGTTTCAAGTTTCATTTGAGCGTAACTCGGTCGTTTTAAGTCCGATTTTAGTGTTCGATATATGAAAAACTATCTATACAAAACGAGCTATCCGAAAACTACCTTCTTGACTAATGAAAACATTTTTAAGTCGCCCAAAACCCTAAAATAAATTTGTATCAGCAACCTTATTTTTCATAAACGCTTCCAAAAATCCATCCAAACTTTACAATAGTGCCTATACTAACCTAATCTCGTTCACCACTAAACCAACCAACAAAATCACAATTGAATCTATTCTAGTTCCATCATCCTCTTTGTTGCAACCCATATGTTCACTCATCCTTTCCAATATCAAAGTAATAATATCAAGAACACATGAAAACTTTATTAGTTTATAAACCCACTAGTTTCTTTTGAAAATAACACAAATACTAAGGATATATATAAGACTTGATCAAGAAAAAAGAGAGATAAAAGAAAGATCAAGAACATACTTACAAGAAGAAGAGATATCAAGATGAAAATACAAGATCTAACTATGAACACCTTAGATCTTAAAACCCCAAAGTAAATCTTGTAAATCCTACTTGAATAAATCAAAACCCTAACTATAGATCTTGAACAAACCCTTGGAATCAAATAACCAACCCTTGTAACCACCTTAGATATGAACACGAATCAACCTAGAATACTAGGATCTTGAAGGAAATCAAGAAAAATGAAACCCTATAAGGGGTGTTTGTTTGCCGTGGCCAAAAGGGAAGAGATGGGAAGAAAGAAAATAAATTTTGATGTAAAGAGGCACGTGAGACCCTATCTCATCTATCCTTGGGTATTTATAGGAGGAATTAGGGTTTTAAAGTGTAAGATATTATGTGAACCATGATTAAGTAAAAAATATAGAACCATGGTGCCTATGGTCCTTGTGGTTCAGTTAGAAATAAGGCACAAAAGGGGAAACCACATAAACTTAGTCACTTGGAAAATAAATGGTTACACTTATAATGTTGATAGTGTTTTAGTGGTCCAAGCATGTAGCATGAAGACAAAGAGGTGTAAGAGTCACATGATCATGCATAGAAGATGAATACAAAGATGTCCCTATCCTACATGTGATGGCATTTTTTTTGAAAATTCAAAATAAAGATAAAAGATGCTTCAAGGTTTTATTTTGAGCTTATGCATCCCATTTAATCAATAGGGGAGGGATGTGAACGAAATTTTTGACTTATAAACACGAGACGTATGATAACTAGAGTTTACACGAAAAGATTATGGGTTTTCGGGTCTCCGTTTGACCTAAAACGCTAAACCGTACGACGTATGCAAAAAATGTTTAAATCGCAACCAAAAGTGAATGTGACCTACATAACACTTTAAAATGATAAAATAATGCATATAACACGTAGACTAATCCAATTCCAAAGCCGGAACACGTGCGATAACGATTTTCAGTTTTACGTAGGACAACTTCCTGGAAAATTGCCAGATTCAAACGTAACGTATAAAAGTCAAAAGTAATGATCGGAAAAGGTTAAAATATTGACCTGAAATTTACAAGGTGTGACATCCTTCCCTCGTTAAATGAGCTTCGTCCTGAAGCTCACGGTGTAGTATTCGATGATGGTTTAAGGCCGGCGAAAAGATGTGGATATCTCTTTTGGATTTGATCTTCATGTTCCTAAGTAAATTCAGAACCTCTTCATAAATTCCAACGTACTTTAACAATCGAGGGGTATGGCTTTGTTTTGAACGTTTGACCTCATGGTCCATAATTTCGACGGGTTCTTCTATGAAATAGAGCTTGTCGTTGATTTGAATTTCATCTAACGTATAACAAGTGTATCGTTAGCTAAACACTTCTTGAGGTTCGACACGTAAAAAGTACTATGGACTCGCTTAGTTGATCTGAGAGTTCGAGTCGATAGGCAACGGTTCCAACTTTGGCAATAATCTTGAAAGGTCCAATATGATGTGGGTTCGGCTTTCCCCGTTTGCCGAAGCGTATCCTCACATCTGCGTAACTATGTCGGTGATTACGAGCAGCTTGTATTTTGTTGCATATCCAAATGATCTTCTTAGTCATTTCACGGTTAAGTGTCGGGGCTAGTGACTCGACCACCCCAACCTTAATCCAGCAGACGAGGGATTGACACTCTTGATCGTAGGTGTCTTGAACGGTACGGCCTTATTGCCGGTGCGATAATTATCGTTGCCAGAAAATCCTACTAACGTAGATTAGTATTCTAATTGCTTTTGCGGTCGAGCTCGTAGTGTATCCTCCATAGTCAGTATAGTCTTCTCACTCTCGTGGTCGATAAACACAATGCACCTTGTACTGCATAGGTGGTGTCTCCAATACTTTAGCATAGGTTATGTGTCAAAACGTGTTCGAGGAGTTCAACAAACTAATCAAATGGGATAGCAAATGAATACTTAAAACGAATACCAAATAAAATGAAAGACAAAATAGAAAGTATCCGCGATGTGAATGTAGGTACGGATTTAAATGTTACGAGAATCCTTAAAGAAAGGATATAGATATAAAAACATACAAAAATGAGAACTAATGAGTTATACGAATGATCGAAGAAGTACATATCGAGTATTACCCATCAAGATCGAGGAATGAAATAATAAATGTGAACAAAGGAATCAAAGAAGAAGTACAAATCTCCAAAGGGAGTAGTTGTCAATGTAAAAAGGTTATGTCGAGTATAACGATTTATTATTAGGGTACAATGATGTATGAGCAAAGAATGCTAGAATAAGAGATGAAATAGATTTATGAAAAAGAAGTAAATGATCATCGATTAATGCAACAAAAGAATTACCAAACCAAATTTTATGAAAAAGGAGAATCTAAAACAATATGAACAAAATTCCGCAAAGATAAAATAATAACAATCACATTTGTAAGCTTTATAAATGATTTTAAGTAGCAACAATAACAAAACAATAGATCATGAAATATCAAGAATATCCATACAAATGTAGGGACAGTCAAAGGAAATGAACGTAAAAGGATTATTCGGTCAACAAAATGAATGTAGAGATTCATTTGTTCTAATAGATCATGAACTAGAAGACTATAGAGAGTCATTTGTACGATTAATCAATGCAAACAAGAGACCAAATACGAGTAGTTGAAAAAGACATATCTCAAAGAAACAATATATCAAGGGTGTTAAACGAAATGGGTGAATTAATTATACAGAAAATTAATTATTAATGAGAATTAATACCAAATGGCTAAAACAAGTATATATCAAGAAAATGGTATATCAAGGATGTTGAAATATGATATGTGGAATTAATTGTACAACAATCAATTATTAAGGGGAATGGAAATATCCGTACCATGAAGCGATCAATACATTGAGAGTTTTTTTAAATAAATGTTTTAAATAAAACAATCATCACTAGCTATGATGATCAAAATTTTCACTTGGGAGTGGGGGCTGTGGGTTGCGTCGCACTCAATGATGTTCTAGTCGGAAGGTGTGACCTTCATTAGCGTGGTCCATCTCAAGGGTCTTTATGCGTGATTCGTTTTCGACATCTTGGATCTCGTTTCGCTCAAGGCGAAAGAGCATGTCAGCAATATGTTGGGTTATGAGTCGTTGATATCTACCGAACTTAGAAGTTATCTTCTTGACGATATAATTTTCCAAAATCAAAAGAAGGAAAGAGAAAAGAATGAGACGTTAATGAGCCGTGTTCCAAAAGTATGTGTTCCAAGACGATACCTTACGAGGTGACAAGTTGCTAGTCGCATTCCAATTAGCCGACGTTCCTATGTGGTGAGTTATGTGACGACGTACGTGTTTCAGAAGTTCGAGGAGAGTATTTAAACTCAGAGTCGAATAGTAAAATAACGTAGGGTCGGTAGACTGTGACGGGTTTCAAGGTTATGCAAAACGGTATTATGTAAACTCATGACAAGTTTTAAAGGCCATTGTATTACTCATGATGTTTTTAGAAATAAACGAGGCCATTGTGTCTCTCACAATGTCTTAGGAAAGTTTAGGGACCATTGTGTCACTCACAATGTCCTAGAAAAGTTTAGTATTTATATAGACAGCTTCTATATAAACAGGTGGGGAAAATATACGTAAGGAAAACGTAACCACAGAGAAAAGATAAACGCAAGACAAACGTAAGCTCATAGAAAAATAGGGCTCAAGGACAAAAATAAACGCAACGCAACATAAACGTAGGGAAAGATAAACGCAGGGCAGAGATAAACCCATAACATAGCAGGCTCAAGGCAAAATGGTACTCACGTATACGCCATAGAAAAAGCACGTATAAGACACACGTAAGGATCACATACTGGTTATAGACCAGACCTAATATGCTACCTGGTTCTCTATAACCTTGGCTCTGAATACCAATCTGTCACACCCCCAAACAGGGCCTGGACGGAATACATGGGGGAATGCCATTGTATCTTATCGAGTGACAAACCCTGTAAGAAACGTTGACTTTGATTTTGTTGACAGTGAACCATAAATATCGGAAGTGGACTCAGTTGATGCGTCTCGACCCCGGTCTATGTGCAAACTGCAAGTAGGGGTGAATGGGAGCGAGAGCGAGGAAGAGCGCAGCTGAGAGAGTCGGAGAGTGGTGGGTGGAGTCTTCATTTGGTGTTTTTTTGACAATGCCGTACTTATGCAACTAGCGATGGATTCTGTCTCCTGATCTCTATCTCTCTCTATTAGACGGTGTATTGATCTACTCAGGTAGGGACATCGCATGGGTTAATAGTACGCATACTCATATATAAGTGGAGACAGAAGTTTTGAGCGAGGGACATTTAAATTTTTCTTGAGGATCACACAACAACTATTACTACATATGACATCTATCTCTATCTAATCGCGGGACACGAATAATAAGTGTCGATTCAAGAATAAACACGTCAGTATGTATTCTCCATATTACTGAAGACAGGATGCATATGATGCTCACATGCGGCAGAGCGAAATAAACTTTCATAGCGCATCTCAATAGGAGTGAAGAGAGAGAGCATAAACATCAGATGATGCAGCACGATTCAGACGTTGAGAGGAGCGGAGGGGGATGAAGGGAAACACACGGACTTATAGCTGTTGACATGAGCATAGCGCATAACAGAGAGTAAAATAAACCCAATCATATGGGTGGGAGAGGTATGAGCAGCATGACACGCGCGTATTAGAGTGGCGAGTATGAGATGAGAGGGTGAGCGATCAGCGTGTGATATATATTCCATTATTCGTTAGGCTTTACTTTAGTACATATTACGATATTGAGTGCACGTATGGGAAGCCATAATCGTAAATATGCGTGACAGTAATTTGGAGATGCTTAGCAGTATGATCGGAGGGGATTTACTACATAAATGGTGCAGTATGATAGAGAGCACGGGGGCTGGTGGGTGGGGTCGAGTGAATCCATATTGTGTAAGGTCAAGCTTATTTGATTATCAAAGTTGATCACTCTTTTGACTATGGTACTCTACATCCTCTACATATATATCCTATCTCATGTGGGGGAGGAAGCAGCGCATATACTTACTAGACACCTCGACTAGATACAACAGGTCAGGCATACCCGGTGTTCTCAAATAACTTACAATGAACGTATTATACGATAGGTATGAGAGTACCTAGGTGAGAGTGAGATTGTGTAGAGACACACATCTTCAAGGAAGGATGGCTTACTAATATAAAGTATGTACACTCTAGAGAAATAATCTTAATCAACTGTGGAGTCTTAATATATATGAGTTTTGACTAAACATTTAGTATCTTACTTCATTGACGGAGGTGTTCTACAAACTAAGTCTAGTTTTTTGAAACATCGCATCTATATCCTTAAAGCTAGATAGTCCGGAGGTGATGGACAAGGAGGTATTAAAAACTTTACTTAGGGGACGACACACTTGCGCACTATATATTGATGAGTATAGGTAGATTTGAGACCAAATATCAAATTCAATACATAATAAACACAAATAGAAAAGCAGTTACACAAAACACTCATCACACTAACTGCGTAGTTCAACACCTAGGATTGAGTCTCGAATCTTAGATAACGAAATACTAGCTGTATTAAGCCACAAATTTATGAATCTGGTTTATTTGCAAGATTCTATGAGTTATGCTCTGTTTTAGAGTTATCTCTTCAGTTGCTAATGAGTCACACTTACACGTGGATATCACACACACACACACACACACATACGCCCATTCTTAAAGACACTAGGACTTTCACTTGGACAGCCATACTTGCTCTTAACGTCCTCTAGGTGGGGAGGGGCAGCGGGGGGGGTTACGGGGCTCGGTGGAGGGGGCTGCGGGGTGGTAGAGGGGGAGGGCCTGTCGCGCGCGCACCAGAGGTTGAGACTCGCATGTAGATACGAGTTTATACTGGGATTCAACCACATCGAGCTAGATATGATGCGTATAGTGGCATGCGATTATTTAGTTTTACTCATCTTGTATAGAGGAAGACTATACATTACAGGGAATCAAAGTATGGTGATCCTGTTTAAAAACCCTAGCCCTACGGTGACTTTAAGATCGTCACACTTTATTGATACAGGATCAATTAAACTGTGTTTATATCTGGTAGTCCACTATTCAATTTCTTTATCAGTTAATTAAGAGATGATTGACTACTTAAACATAAACTGTTTCACATACCGTCCCAACTAAGCTCGATAATTCAAAAGACAAAGACAGGAACGTTTATTGTGGTCCTATGGTCCATGGTTTATTATAAAACACAATATGAAGATCTAATCCTGGTATCAAGATTAATTTTTTGGTATCACTAACCCAGTTGAATGATAGTCGCATATTCAACACATAAACAAGTAAGCACGTGATAAAATCATATATTAAACAATCAATATTTAATAAGAAATCGATATTTAAAACAAACCAAACATGAACAATCATTAAGATGGCTAATACCCTGAAGGTATTGCCCACTATAATATGTAATTATACAAGTTGATATCAAACAATTTAAATCGAAGTGAGATTAAGAGAGGTAAAAATTACATCGATGTCTTCTATGGATCGTGATCATGCTTGACCTTGGAGGCTGAATCTTCTCTGGCCCTAAAATTTGTCTTTTAATGAGTAAGGTATAATGAATGTGGATATTACACACTTAAACTTGTTTTTGAGTCTTCTATTTATAATGTCTGAAAAAGACTCGATATGCCGTATCTGGCTAGGTCGATACGGCGTATAGGGCTGCATTCCTTGGAGTGCGCGCTACGTTCTTAATCAATCAGTGATATCATTCCCAATTTACTTTATTTACTGTATCTTCGAATAGTTATCTTCATGGATACGGCGTATGTAAACATAAGGGATGCGCCGTATTAGGAATTGGTCAAACGCGTTTTCTTTTGAAGTGTTGGCGCTGATACGTCGTATCTCTTTTGTTGGATACGACATATGTAGTCAAAAATCATTATTCTTTAAATGTCTTCGTTTTAGCTCCAAATTATGCGCCTTTTAGCTTGTCTTTACAAAACACTCTTGAATTACTACATTTATCAACTTTAAAGCAATTAAGTACCAAATTATGCAATAATTATTATATAAAAGTGGACAAAACAGATGGGATAAATGATATAATAAAGTGACGTTATTTTATGTCATCAAATATACCCCCACTTGAATCCTACTTGTCCTTATGTAGACCTTAGAAAAGTTTCAGTATTAGAAAATGTGTCCCAACAGAAGTTAAGGCTTTTCCGTTTAAGCATTGTTTTGTCCTAATCACCTGTACATAACCAAGCTCCTCACAAAATATAGAAATGAAAACACTCAGATCACTCAACTAATCTAGGGTGCAACATTTAATTGGTACGCTCAATTGCTCGGTCGTGATTAGTTTTCTATCATAGGCTTGGCAAGGATACACATCTCCACCGCTAAATCTAAGGAGAAACAAGTCAAAAGATAAATTGGGTTAAGAAGGCTTAGGGTTGATCATTCAACAGTCTTTCACCATAAGTACCACACCAATAAGGCATCTGTATTGTACATACACGGCCGTAACGATGAAATAGACATATACAATCCGATCACATCCCTGTTCATGTTTAACCAGCGGTTAGGATGAAGAATGATATAGGGTAGGGAGCTTCTAACTTTCACTGAAATTCGTCATCCAACAAGGCAGCTGAGACATGCATACATGGCTGTAATGACAGAATAGACATGCATGCTCGTACAAGTCCTCGTTCGAGTAGACACTAAGGTTAGTTGCTAGGAAAGGGAAGTAAAATGGGTGTTAAACAAAATTTACGAAACAAATAGATTAAGCCAACAAATAAGGTACGGTTGCTAGTAACTTTCCCCTGACCGTTCCATGACAAAGACTCGAACATATAGACAAATGTTGCGATCATAGAAATGACAAAGACAACCTAAGTTAGCGTTCCCATAATGGTCAACTTCCCTTACATCCCGCTCTTTACATACTTTTACAGAACAAGTGGTGATATCGGCCACTTTTTACAAGACTTCACATCGTTGATTTTTATAACGTATCAATGAGTAATCGATCCTTCTAAGTAATTCTTTCGGTATAAACTTCTTTTGAACTGACTATTTTTCTTTCTTCTTTTTTTTGCAATACATCATAAATCTTGGTTTAATTCCACCGTGTTCACTATCATAATTCATCTGGATAATCTTTTCCTTGCAACACTTCTTCTTCGGACATGATTTATAATAGCGAAAGTGGTGAAACTTACAAGCTACATATTTTTCCTATTACATTGTGCAATTTCCTGACCATTACATAGATAGAAAATTTTCACTTTGACATAGGAAACATAAGACTTTACACGAAAGCAACTAGCAACATTGATTAAAATAGGCTTAATCTACACGGAAGGCTAAGGTGAAAAGGTGTAACGAAACATATAATATGGTGTAGAAAAAGAAAGGAATGGCTCAACAGGCTGTTCTAGGGAATCTTACTCTAAAAATGAGAGTAAACAAAGGGTTACATGGGAGTTAACTAACCATTATAGTTAGTTAATTTTACGACATGTAGGCTATTTGATTTAATCCTAGAAATTTATCAGTTGAACATGTTCCTCCATCTAAATCCATAGTACTTATTATTGCGGTCTCGAGTGATATACCAGGCCAAGTTCTAAAGTCCACTACATCACCGGCACACTCATAATTTTGTGGAATTTTTAGTAAGCAATTGGAAATGAGATAGGCTTAATTCTCACAATATGTATCAAGGGTTATAGTGCGCTAGGTAATGTAACTAGTGATTTTTACAAAAGTTATGCTATTTTTTTAATTTGGCCGTTTTTAAGCACTTTGCATGTTATTTTGTAAAAAAGAAGACAAGTATGTTCTAATTCTCTATCTCCCTACTTAAATTATACAATGTCCTCATTGTATAGATAAAACAATTAAATAATAAGGGAAATAGAATTAGAACGGAAAACTCCCTGATGGTTTGCTCGTGATAATTCTCCAAGATGAGTTCTTGAGCAAAAAGTATGTTGATTAGGGCTTCAGAATGCCCAGATAAGTTCAACACATGTATTTTTCAGAATATACCATATCATAGTTTCAGCAAGGTCCTGCATAAAAGATTAGAAGACAAGTGCAATTTCTATCTCGCTACAACGGTACAAGAAAACAATTAAACACACAACTATACAGGGATCAATACGCCGTATCCCAAACCCTAGGATACGCCGTATGGTTCTTGTAAAAACAATTAAATACTAGAAATTAAATATTAAGTTTTAAAACTAATAACGTCCAGACATACATACGCCATATCCTAAGGGGTTTGATACACCGTATGTGATGTCTAGGAAGACAGATTCAACAATTAATTAAAATTCAAACAATTAAATGCGACAAACAATTTAAAAACAACCGGGTTGTCTCCCGAAAAGCACTTTTGTTTCAGCTGGTCGTTAAGTTCGACCTTTTTCCTTTATTAATTCATCCTCCATAATTCGCTCGCACTTATCCCCGAGAGCGAATTTCTTCATAATCATTTGGCATGATGCGTACTTCTTGCAAAACTTCATGTCGAGCACAACGTCTTTTGTTAAATCATCACCGTCAATGATGGTAAAACCTGTAATAATAGAAAAACTTCTGACGAAAACAAGTATATCGATCAAAGTTCCGGCATGACTCTTCCCTTCATCCTTGTCCTTAATTATGGAATAATAAAAGCTTTTGGACATTAAGTTAATGGACAAGGAAGGGAGGAGGTCAGCGTTAACATACTTATACCCGATTACACAAGAAAATTTCATTTTATAAGAGTCAATTTTTAACAAAAGTTGGCTCAAAATTAACATCTCGATTCGTTTTAGGTTCTAAAGGTGTGTCCAAATCATTTAATTCTATGTAGTTACCATAAGTTGGGTTGAATGATTCATCACCTTCTCCTATGAGCTCTATTTTTGAATCAAGACTTTTATCACAAAGACCCTTTTGATTATGCTAGTGGCGGGCTTAATACTTTTAAAAACAAGTTTTTCTTCCCCGACCCTTAATGTAATCTTCCTTTTGATGACATCGATCTTGGAATAGGCAGTTGACAAGCATGGTCGTCCGAGGATTAAAGGAACATCGTCATCCTCGGGTATGTCTAAGATGATAAAGTCTATAGGGAAAATAAATTTGCCAATCCTTACTAGCACATTTTTGGCAATACCCCTTGGTTGTTTTATGGTTCGGTCAGCTAGTTCGATGGTCAACCTAGTGTGAGATAAAATTCCTAGACCAAGGTTGGTGTAGGTAGAAAATGGCATAACGCTCACACTTGCTCCTAGGTCAACAAGGGCTTTATCAAAACAGATATTATAAATCAAACAAGGTAAGGTAAAGCTCCCTGGGTCTTTTTCCTTTTGAGGCAAGGTGTGATCATAAGCATCCAGAATCTTCACATCTTGTGCCTCTCTCCAATCATCACAGCTAAAGTTTTGCAATCGTCTTAGGAAAGGGACTGTTTCATAAAATACGCTCCTGTGATGTGTGCCCGAAACGGCGTATGGACCACGTCAGATACGGCGTATCTAAAAAAAAATCAGCTTTAGCAGTTAAGATAGATTTAACTTGGTCTCGAGGGTTTGTTTTTGTAGAGCTGGGTAGGCTTCCAAACCCTCTTTCTTGCAAGACCTTGCTCATCTATCCGATTTGTATTTCTAATGTCTTAATTGAAGCTCCTTGATTTCTAATTGTTGCATCGGTAGAAGCTCGGATCTCTTTGATTATGTTCGAGTTTTCTTCATGTCTTTTAGCTAATTCTACCATAAATTTGGTTAGTGATTCTTCCAGGCTTGGGCTTCGATCAGGATACGAAGAGTTTCCATTGTTTCGTTGGTAGAATCCTAGCCCTGCTGCTCTATATTGTCCTCCAGGTTGATAGGGTGCACCAAACTATGTATAGTAAGCTTCTTCTAAAGTTTTTCCTTCTTCCTTTTATGGACAATCCATTATATAGTGTGGCCCCTTACATAGTTCGCATCCGACCTGAGCAGCATACACTTTACCATTTACTTTCTTTATTTTTCGTCCGAGATTGTTGAGTTGGGATTGGATAGTAGCAAGCCCGTTAAAAGTTTCAGTACTTCTGGTCCTTGAAGATGTTCCATTATGCCATTCCTGGGTCTGGGAGTATTCAGCCATTTCTTGGATGGCTATTTTAGCATCAGCAGTAGTTTTAGAAGGTATGGCACCCTTTGAGTCCAGAATTTGTCAAGTCGGAACATCGAGCCCATTATAAAATAAGATAACTTCATGCATATCGGTTAAGTAATGTTGAGGGCACTTCATCAGCAATTCTTTAAATCTTTCCCATGTACGAAAAAGGCTTTCATCGGGTTCCTGCTGATTTCCTCTATTTTCTTTGCGGTACGGGCAGGTGGATAGTATTTATTTGGAAATTTAGTTTAAAGAACTTCCCAAGTTGTAATCAAGCCTAATGGCTGGTTTTTTAGCCATATGCTTGCGGCTCCGATAAGGGATACGGGGAAGGCTCGAAGCATGATTTGATCTTGAGTTACTGTTGGGATGTCAAATAAGTCAACAAACTCTAGAACCTTCTCGATGTGCTCGTTTGCATCTTCGTGTTTTGAGACACTGAAAGTATTGTCATGAAGTTCCTTGAGAAATTGCTCCTTAAATTCAAAGTGGGTATCTTGGTTGATCGTGGGCCTAGTAACGCCCGACCCGTAATCTCCTTGGGTTTTGCTCATGTCATGTACAGAACCGATTGTTTTCGTCATGTCTCTCTTACTCTATCCTTGATTGTTACCTCTATTACCCCCCAGGAGCTCCACCACCGGAGCCAACGAACTACTGATACAAGTGTGACTCGCCCCGCCACCAAAAACCGCCCCCAAATAATGAACTGGGTATTACCAACAGGAGAGAGAATTTCATAGTCTCCCAACTTGACAAGCAAAACCTGAAAAAATGATAATAAATACGAAGAAGTATGTCCCATGATGAGAGACAATCAAATGATAACAACGAAACAAAAAGGAGATTTTATGGCCTGCTCCTGTCTCCAAGATCAGATGACAGATACGCCGTATTCAATTAACGTGAATACACCATATAGGTCTGTTGAATGTCAGTACGCCATATTGAGTTTATAGAATACGTCGTATGTTTGAAAACGGTTACGTCATTTAGGTTGTAAAATTCAATACGCTGTTCTGGGTAGAAGGTTTGATACGTCATATCCAACTGGTGGATACGGCGTATCAGGTGATCAATCAGAACATGATACTATTTAAAACAATTAAATGCTGGAATTTAAACAAACAATTTAAAAAATGAGAATAAATACAAACA
>BQNB010033044.1:2274-52665 GCA_026074375.1 Tanacetum coccineum | reverse complement strand
GCTTAAGTCTATGGTTCAGGGGAATGGGAACGAAGATTATATGCTTTCGTGGAAGACCAATCAGTTATGATCTATAAAGACCCCTCCTTGTATTACCACTTTCGACGTTATTTATCTCAAGTGGGGGGATAGATGTATAATATCAAATGTTGCATGGGTAATGATTAAAGATATAAACCCTTGTAGCATTTGCATATTAACAATGAAGTAAAGAAGGTGCAACAAATGGCCACCCATGTGCTAAAAAAATGTAAAGATGGTGCAAATTAAAATTTAAAAATGGAACTAGTAGCCCATAAATGCACCAAATATCTCTATGAAATAGAGCTAGTAGCCCATTATTACACTAAGTCATCATGATACTTATGAAGAATGGAGCTAGTAGCCCATCAATTGAAGATCAGATTTTTAAACTTAAACTCTTGAACCCATGGATGGACAGTACTGGTTATGACAACCTTAGACTACTTTAGACTATTTGTTTTGTGTTTTTATTAACAACCATTAAATGTGTATCTCGTGTCTATCCTTACCCTTATCACCCTTTAAAACCATAATACCCTGTTGCCTTTAAGAATTAATTGGTGTAGATTTATGTATTTTTCAAGCTTATGATAGAATACATGCTATTCTGTAATTGAGCGATCACCCCAAAATGAAATACTTAGACTAGTGGAGAGCTGAGTGATTTTTTATCCCCTTTTTCTGAGGTGTTCGGCTTTGACATTTTCTAGCATAAGAGTTTTGTAAATTCATTTCGAGAAATCTTTTTATGAAATGTTCTAACAGGTTTTACTTGAGGGCAAGCAGAAGTCAAGTGGGGGGATATTTAATAACATCAAATATTTAATATTTTTTGGTGGTAAAATACCCCTAAAATACCTACAAATGTTTCACTAACACTCAAAAAAGAGACATTTTCTGTTATTTTATAGTTTTATGGTAAAATGCAGGAAATTGGCAAGAAACAAGGGAAAATGGACCAAAAGTGTAAATTCCGAAGGATGTTACGGCGTAACACCAAACATGGTTACGCCGTAACATATTTAAAGCAAGTACGAAGATCAAGGAAGCTATTTACGGCGTAACAACATATCTAGTTGCGTCGTAACCCTATATTTGGAAAATAAATCTTGACAAAGTTATCGTTACGGCGTAACACCTTATCTAGTTACGCCGTAACCATGAAGATCCCCAGATAAGGAATAAAGATCACGTACAATTGGAAATTATATGAAGGTTACAGCGTAAACACCACATCTGGTTACGCCGTAACAGCTGTTTAAATAAGGAATGCCGTGTAAGTTGGTTACGGCGTAACACCCTAATTGGCTGTGCCGTAACAGGTTCGACAACTATAAATAGAGGCCTCATTCAAGCTAATCCGACATCACTTCCTCCACAGCCAATTGGAGAGGCGACAAAGGCATCCTACCTTCAAAGTACACCACCTAAAGTCCAAGGGAGATCACATCTATCTTACTATTTATATTTAATCATTCAAAAGTGAATCCTGTAAGAATTATGAGTTTTCAATATATGATTTCTTCTATCTCTTATTGTGTTTCCTTTGCCATAAGCAGCTAAGCACTTAAAGTGCTGGCCTAGTTATGAATTTACTGTTGTTATGATTATTTCCGGTTAGATTACGGTTTCGTTAGATATTCCTTGACTATCGTGGACCCATGGATTTTGGTAGTATGGGTGGTTTGGACCTAGCTTGCCTCATTAATAGAATACCTTGTCATGGTGGGATCCAATGGGTACTAGGGAGGATTACTAACTCCTTACCTGGTGTAGAAATCGATCGGTCACCGCACTTACCACTCAATACTTAAAAAGCACAGGAACTCTTTCAGAGAGGGTTAATAACTTGCATAGGTTATTAGATATATTTTGGGAATAGTTGGGATAAATCTCTACAACCTGGATAACCTACCTCCTCAACAATGTGGGACTGATCCGGAATCGCAGGTTGTATAGGATAGACTGTATATGCACATTCAGGTCTATCGACTTTAGAAACCGCTAATGAAACCATAATTTAACATTGCACAGGAATATGTTATCATAGCAATAGTAATGAAATAACTAGGCTAGCATGTTTTTTCTCTTGATATCTTCCAAAAACTTTTAATTTCCTGCATTTACTTTTCTGTCATTTTTTTCAATTCAAATCAAACGAAACCATTTTCAACCAGTGACAATTTCAAATTAAGACTAATAACTACTTAGCTCTTAGAACGACCTCGGATTTACCAAATCTGTACTACCCACGATCGAGTTCTCTGCCCGTTAGTGCATCTGTCAGGTAAATCGAGTTTTATAAATTTAAAAGTTGAAATAAAATAATTCTTTTAAAAGAAAATACGCATCATCTAACTATCCTATTACCCTTTGAAGAAGAACAAGCTGAGCTTAAAGATTGTTCTCTGAAGAAGGCGGGAAACTTAACAAGTGTTTATAGCAGGATAAACATTGATTTAAGTTAAAGCTTGTATAATGTACGAAGTTGGTAAAAGTAGTAAATAGTTGGCAGAACTGTTCACTAAAGTATTTGGCGGGTAGTTTCCAAGAATGGATGTGCATTAAATACCTCGTACATCCTCCAATAGATTCGTGACACATTGCGACTACCCCCACTAAGGACATAACCTCGTATTAGTATAAATAGAGAATTTTGTTAGGAGTAAATGTTATCACTTTTATTGTTGTTGTTATTATAGTCATTTACTCCTTTGTCGAACTTAACTATCAGTCAGCTGTCTTAATCAGTGGGCCTGGATAAGTTCGCTTGTAAACTTGTTTCAATATCAAGTTTACTTGTTCAAAGGGTAATCTTACATTGTCATTTAACTTGTGCGATCCGTAACACATTATAATACTTTGATTCTTATCAATAACGCATTACACGATTGAAAAGTTATTACTTGTGTTATTTGATTATTGTGATAAGTGTTAAGTTCTATAATAGACATTGTATTAGGACTTTCACAAACATTCCTTGAGTTTGTAGTAGGAGAGTAAAAGCTCATTAATCAGACATAAAATCTTAGAAATAGCAAACTCAACCACTTAGGTACAAGAAATTATACTTATCGAGCTACTATCATTAACTAAAAGATACATACACTTATTCTTTCAAGATACACAATCACAAGGGAATGAGATGCAAGAAGAAATGAGTTTGACACCAAGATACATAGCCATGTGACCCACACAATTCAAACTTTGGATGGTTTAATTGGGACATTGTATATTTTGCCATGCAACATGCTAGATTTTTTGTTTTTTATATATTAAATTCTTTCACTCTTGACGATAATCGCTTTTATTAAAAAAATCACGACCTTCTCCAAACATCGCCTAACCACTACTAATGCCTTCGCTCTGCTAATTCGAAGTCAAAGTACATAAATATTATTTCTTGTACACAATTTGTGCACGTGTTGCAAATTCAAATATCGATAAACTGGTGTTTGTATTTACATATTATCCAAAGTAACCGCCAAGCATATTAAGAGGATAATGTAACGAAGCAAAAAAACCTAACAAAATAACACAAGCAATAAGACATCTATAAAGGACATCCCCCGTTCTCAATAAACCACTAAAAACAAGGAGCAGAAATAAGACTATCCAAGAAACAATAGAAATCACACTAAACATGATATAAACTAAAATAGAGGAAAGTGATTTTCCACATCTTAGCTACAAAATAGGCCCATCCCGTCATTAGGTAACTAGTACTTTGTAAATCCACACATTAAAATGTGGCCTTCATCATTTTGATCAACTATCGTCACAATAAATATGCAAATCCGAGTGATCAAGCAAAAGTAGCAATTCCTTGTAAGAGCCCATAAAGAATGAGTCTTCCACCCTAGAAATTCAAAGATTCTTGATTTGTTGTGAGCAGGGATCGTAAACATTAAGTGTGGTAAACCTTCCGTCCTCCTTTTCAATTTTAAATATAGTTTCATCATTCTTCTCAAACCCCATTATTCTATCTACTGGAGCTCCAATTGTAAATAGCTTTCTAAAAGACAAATCGTGCTCCATCACCCATACACCACAACAAAATGCTCCCTTGACCTTAATGTATCCAGACACAACAAGAGACCCCCTTAGCTTACAAACACAAACAGATAACTACAATTCATTTGTTAAGGTATCAGGTAGGTTTACCACTTTAAACTCCTTGGTAATCAAATCAAATGACACGACCATATGATTTACTGTAGCTTCACCATCATCATTAAAAGTCTTCTCACAAGCACCCCAATAGATAAATATATCTATAACAGACTGAGTTTTTAGATTATTAAGTTTGATTGATTGACGAGGCAAATTACTACTTGGAATCACATTCCAAACCCCCAAACTCGATGTAAAAACTTCAACATGCCAAGGTTTGTTAACTGGAGATAAAACCTTAACAACGGTATGGTCAATAGTAATGGGACAAACCCCAAAACCATAAATAATCAGACTATAAGTCCGATTATCATACATAGGGACAGTACCAATACCAAATGATTTTCTTATACAAGGGTTCCAAACAACAAGCATCTTTTTTATATAATATTTATCCTTATAAATATGCAAACACACTAATCCATGGCACGTATCAATGACACCCAAAACAAAATTTTGTTTAAGCATAGGAGACAAAACAGATGAAGCGTACTCTTGTAGCTGAATAGTTTCAATATTATCATCTACAAGACAAATGTGTCGTGCAACTTCTTCTAAATCGACTATGTAGCTTAGAATAAAACTATGTGGTTGTGTATGGCACGCGTCGTAACCTTTGATAAAGTGAGAGCTGTCAATGAAAGACTTCCATTATTTAGAAACAGACCAGAACTAAATCAATGACTTAACATCATAAACTTTTTTAATGATTTCCATTTGGATATCAAATGGGATCTTGTCAGACATTTTAAAATGTTTTTCTAGGGTTTATGCTGGCAAAAGACTCAATAAACTCGTGGGTGTTGTTTTTTTAGTGTTTGGGCTTTTGAAATATCAATTGCGTATGGACAATATAGTAATATACAGAGTAGTCGATAATATTGATTTTTTTTATGTTTTTCTATTCCATTTAAAGATAAGAGGACATAACGTTATTTATATTTAAGATATAGCCATTTATGATAATATATATATCATACATTATACATTATTATTTTTTTATTAAACTTTTTCACTTATTTGCATCAATAAATTAACAAACCCATCATTATGTAAGATTTATTTTGTAAAACTTGTACGCATTCTTCTTTTATTAATGGAGAAATCCAACGTCGGTACAACCTATGTAAAAAACAATAACATATTTAATTCGATAAATAATTTTACACTTCATTTTATAAAAACCTTTTTTAGATCTTTGGTGAAAATATTATACTTCATTTCGTTTATGTATGAGATGGTCAAAATAAAGTACTTGCTTAATTTTTCTAATCGTGTGTCATTATAGCACAAGTTAAAGAAACCTTTAAAAAGAATAGGAAAAAAGTATTTTGCATTGGAAAACTTAAACCACTTTGATCATGTGAGGTTGGATATAGTTGATGGACGATACACAAACATTTGAGTAACGAAAATCAATACAATTGTTTGAGTAGGAGAATGAGTATGAATACTTAGTAGTAGGATATATCAATGATGTTTGAGAAAAAACATAATTTTTTTATTAGTTAACCATTAATCTTTGTATAAATGATAGTAATAATGATTTACGTATAATAAGATGTTATCTAATGGAATATAATGAAAAAATGTACCATTTTTTTCTTTTTCGTTTTGTAAAATACCGAGTTTAATTGGTCAAAAGCACTAGTCAAAGTCTCAATACGGACTTGATTTTGGGTTTTAATTACCCAGTACAAACCTAATTGATTGATGTCTAAACCCTTAAAATCTCAAATTTCTCATCTTTCATTGTACTTAATATAATGAAGCTCTTCAGGTACAAGAGTTTGTTGTGTCTCCTTTGCTTAAACAATACCATGCTTTATTCGTTGTTGGTGCGTGTCATGGTTTACTATGTTTGATTTGTTATATTAGAGTTTATAATAAAAGGATGATTGTTATTTGGACCCCTTCTATCCGAAAATCATTTGGTGTTGCTCTCCCTAATTTTTACTCTCTGAGTTAGCTTGTTTATTGTTTCGGGTTATGTCCCTTTATTAGAGATCCTACCGTTGTAAAGATTTTCCAAATGCCCAACAAGCCTTGGCATGTTGAAGTTTTTTACGTTGAGTTATGATGTTTGGAATGTGATTACTAGCTGCAATTTGCTTTGTTAATCATTTAAACTTACACTCTCACATCAGTTTGTTATAGATAGGTTTATTTATTGGGGGTGCTTATGATACTACCTTTGTTAACGGTGTATCTCACAATAAGTATATGGTTGTGTCATTTGATTTGATGTGAAAATGGTACAAAAACAACACCAGATGTGAAATCACCCAGCCAACCTCCCCACTGTGATCTTTTCTTTTATTAACTAAAGGTACAAAAAAGACAAGTCCCCAACACAGGTTCTTGCCAAGAACAATTACAAACAAAAACACAGATAGTCCCCCTAATGGATTCTATTTATTCTATACAAAACTCACACAACTTGTAAAGTAAACACTTAACAAACTATACTAAACTAGGATCAAAGTGATCCAAACTAGAAACCAATGAAACCTTAATTGTGAGGCGTGAGAGCTTTAAGAGAGATGAAACTTTGTTATTGATTGCAAGTTATGAACCAATGAATCTGACCTCTTCCTTATATAGCACATATTTCATTTTCAGCCTCTACACTCTCAACATAGACAATTCCTGCACAAACTTAACTTAAAGAAAATTCTTAATAAAAATATTTACCAATCTGTCCTCCAAGTTTCATAAGTTTGCTAAGAGAGTTATGATTTTAACATTTGATTACCAAGGAATTTAAAGTGGTAGACCTACTGATAGCTTAACAAACGAGCTAGACCTACGTGTGTCTGTGTCCGTTTGTAAGCTAAGCGAGTCTCTTGTTATGTATGGACACATTAAGGTCAAGGGGGCACATTGTTGTGATGTATGGTTGATGGAGCATGACTTGTCTTTTTGAAAGCTATTTTCAATTGGCGTACTATTTCTTAAAAATATTAGGGTTTAGTAAGAGTGATGAACGTGTATTTGAAAGTGAAAAGGACTTTAGACACCTTAACACACTTCATGTTTACGACCCATGCTCACAACACATTAAGAATCTTAGGATTTATGGAGTAGATGGCCCCTTCTTCATGGACTCTTACAAGGAATCACTACTTCTACTTGATCACTCGGATTTACATATATATGATGAAGATAACTGATCAAAAATATGACGACCACATTTCAAAGTTTGGATTTACAAAGTACATTCTACCTAAGGACGGAAGGGGCGATTTTGTATTTAAGGTGTGGAAAATTATTTACATCTATTTTAGTTGTTTATCATTTGCTAAGTCATGTCATTTATTGATTTTTGTAAGATTGTAGATGCAATATCAATAATTCTAGTTGTTAAGTCATGTCATTTATTAAAATCTTATGAGATTGTAGATGCAATATCTATAATTCTATATGTGACTTGTTGCAATGTTAGTGAAATACATTAACAATTTGTTCCCGAGTTTCTATTTGAAAAGAAAAGAAGAGAAGTGGGGAAAAAATTAAAAAAATAATTATGTTGCTGATTTTTTTTTGAAGAGAAGAGGGAAGTAAATTATGCTAAATTCCTCCTCCTAATCTTCTTCCCAAATTAGGATGATTTGGATAGAAGTTGAAGTTTAGGCTTAATTTTGGTCTCACTTCTTATCTTTTCTTTCCAACTCGGGAACATAAAAATAAAAATCATTTTTTTTCCTTCTTCTCTTCTCCCTTCTTTGTCCTCTTCATTTCTCTTCTTTATATTTTACACTCGGGAACAGAGTGTTAGAATGCCTTTTAACCATCGAATTAAGTTTCTTTACATGTCTTTCAGTCTTTGTGCTTATCTGTTTAAATGATCCTTCTATTGTTTAAGTTATGATAAAACATAATTTTAAGGTCTTTTAATGTTGCGATGGCACATTGTGGTTCCACCATCTTCTCACAAACGAATCATGTTCTAAACATAATTGCAAACACCCTTACCCTGTATCCAAAAATGAGCACATGTCAAAATTTTATAACAAACATTTACTACAAAAAGAATGTTAAGATTAAAGGAATCTAAATTTTGGTGACATGTTACGAAGTTTATTCATTTCTAAAAAAGTATAGAAACTCTGTAATTACATTTGACTTTATATAAAAACTGCATTATCTATGTGTGTGTGTGTATATATATATATATATATATATATATATATATATATATCTTAACCTATATAAAAGAAGGTTTTTGATTTTTTGATCTTGAAGCAAAAAATTGAGAAAACGCTACCTGTATAATAAGAAAATAATCAACGATTGAAATTAAAAGTTGAAGCCGGCATTTAATTTACATACAAACATTCCCTTTCAAACACAACCTTCACACCCATCATCTAAAATTCTATCATCTTCCTAAAAATCAAAACCGGCTCTTTACATCTAATCAAATGAAATCTCTAAATCAAACCGGCCCCTTTAATCATTTTTGTGAAGCAAAAAGGATTGATGCAAATTTACTTTGCCTCTTATTTTATACAGATGCTCTGTTTCATTCGCTAATCTTTTAGAATAAGGTCAATACCTGGGTAAATGTGAAGATCATTTTGCACACCAGACATCGTATCAAGTACGTCATCTACGTTATTGTGTGTCTTTATAATTATTGGCCTTCCTACTTATTGCATCTGTCATTTGGGTTACAACAAATTTGGGGAAAATTATTGAAGCTACCGGTGGTGGTTCCAAATGGTCGGTTATACGGATCAGGTACTAATTAATTATATTAGCTTGGATTTGTAAAGATGAATTTATTTATTGTAAGGTTGACAGTAACAATGACAAAATTCTATAGATGCTATGAGCTTGATTGAAGGTTTTATTAGTTGTGATTCCTTAATCTTTAATTTGTTAATGATGCGAAACATATTTAGGTGTTAACTATATTTTTTATGGATGTAGGTTACCGGCGATTCAAAATTAGGGTTGTATAAAGGTAAAAATTGGTTGCAAGGCTATGATGACCAGCGTCTGTATTTATATGTTTTATGGTAGTAATATACCGACCCCGGTATTTTGACAGGGTAACCTGACTCGGGTTATTGTTGCAGCCAACATTGTCGGTATGTTGGCGAGGTAACTTGACCCGACTTAGGGTTGCAGCTAAGCATGGTGTTTGGTTTTGCCTATATATTTGTAGACCCTAAGCCTTACATTTCGCGATCGACACCTCTTCCGCTTCAAACCGTGTTCACTTTTATTTTTTTGTCGTAAGAGGCGAAAAGGTGTCATCTGAGTTGTGTTGGATTCTTTGTGCAAAGGACGCATACCTTTTTTCTTTTTCTAGGAGATGATGACAATTTTGTGTTTATTGTGTACGGTTTACCTACGCACGTATCTTTTTCTTTTTCCTTTTCATTTTTTATACACTTACTAGGATTTTTAAAGTTGATTACCTAATTTTTGTGCGGTCTTTTTCCTTTTCGGATGAAGGTGAGTGGAAAATTAACATTTTGAACACCCTTTTAATCTAACGTATCATTTATTGTATAGTCTTTAATGTCACTGACCAAGGAGGAAACAAAATTACAAACGAAGAAGTGATTACATAATTTCATAATTTCATAATGATATAATCAATTATAAAAAATAGATCCACATCATAAGGTATAGTTATTCCTTTCATATACACTTAGATTGGGTCTTATGGAAACAAGTAAGCTTCTCAAATTGGTTTGTTACTAGCTGATAGTTTATACACATAGGCTTTTAAGTACATGGGTCATTTTGATGGGTTTTTGGATTTGTTTAAAAACCATAATTTAGTAGTTGTTAAAGTTGCCTGCAACACTGTAGTTTTAAAGGATTTTTTGGATATGCTTCCTGGAGTTTTAAGGGGTGTTTGAGGCTGTTAAAAACTTATGTTTTATAGAATTTTTTGGTCTTTTAAAGGTTTGTTTGCGGCTGCTGCAAAACTGCAGTTTCGAACACAGTTCTAAAGATACAAATCCAAAATATTCAAACTAATAATGTTAGCATCATAAGGTGTGTTTGGGGAAGCTGGCAAACGTCAACTTTAAAGGGGTGATTAGGACTTTTCAAGAGGGGTTTGGGGCTGCTCAAAACTTATATTTAATAGGATTATTTGGGTCTTTTCAGTTGGTGTTCATGGCTACTGCAAAACTGTTGTTTGAAACGCAGTTTTAGAGATACAAACTCAAATTTTAGAAACTAATCATGCTAGATTCTTAAGGGGTGTTTTGGCTGCTCCCAAACATAAGGTTTAAAGGGTATTATAATCCGCACCGTAATGATTGGAAGATATAGCTCTTGGTAGCGATCAACCCATAAGAATTCAAACAATGACAACAAATGATAGTAAGGCGTGGGAACAGGTTCATCCTATCGCTAATTTGCTAATTTTTTTGGTTGCCTCTAATTAGTTCGGCTCTTGGTTTGGAATCTAGCTTTATTCTAATTCGTGGTCAGTTTGTAGGTGCATATGTGCAAAAAACATCAGCTCGTATTTATTTACATGAAGACAATAGGCCTTCACGTTCAGTCTTTCGAGGTACTTTGATTGCTTATTTTGAATTACTTTTATTCTTTTACCCATTCATGTTTGTTGTCTCTATTTTTACTCGCATGGTATTTGACTATGTGTTCTTAAATATATATAGGACCACCATCAGAGTTTATGTACGTAGGAAATTGTGATGAAAATGAAATCTTTTTTTAGTCTTCGACTTTTAATTTCTGTAGCAAATCCTAGACTCAATGTATTCCGAAAGATTATAAAGGAATTATCCAACCGTATATACTCCGTAGCAAGCAATCAAACATATAGCAAAAGTAATGATATTCTCGATGTTTAAAAGAATATATCCGGTGTATGTGATGACAGTAAACAACCTGTAGCAGGGAAATATTATATATAATGATTATGTTTATAAATAATATGAAGTATATATCAGTTTTCTTCATTAGAAAAATATAAAGCATGTGGGTTACAGGTTATAGGAGTCATTTTATAACTATTCGTTTACGAATGTTGTTCTCTTTGATTTGATATCTTACACATTGAATTATAACTGTTATGTGCCGATGTATAATATTTTCAGAGGATGGATGTATGTTTTTGTTGTTCAGTTAATGAAAATACATTTTGTGAAATGCAGAAATAAACCAACGAGCTATGCCTATTGCTGAAGCGTAAAGCAGAGCAAGATTAAAGCATCTGGAAAGAACACATTCACAGTTAGGTTTTTGAGGTACTACAGGATGTAGAAGAATTAAGCATACTACCATGACTGTGATATTTGTTTATTTCTTTACTTGAAACCAATACACCTGAAGGTACATGTGAGTTTCATCAGTTTTAATAAGCATACTATCATGTTTACTATTTATACGAAGTGTGCACTTGATGAACATTTTGACACTTTCTTATCTAATATTATCTTATAAACTCTTTTGCTAATTAAATTTATTTGTCAACATTACATCAACCATAACTTACCTAATGATACACAATAATTGGAACAACCAAATACAATAACGAACAACTATCAAAATATAAATGTTTCTTCCAACAATACCTTAAAGCTCCCCGCCCAACGGGCTGGCCTTGAAGCTAGTAACCTATATAAAAGAAGGTTTTTGAAACTGTCATCTTGCCTCAAAAATTTTAAAAAATGCCACGTGGATAATCCCTGAATAATCAATGGCTGAGAGCGTTTGATTCATCAAATCATTTAATTGTTACAAAAAAAATCAGATCCACAAGGAATTACGTATGATAAGCAATCGAAATCAACAAGATTTAAGGTATATTGTTATTCAATTTTAGAAGGTTTAATTTTTACGTTTTTATATCATTTAATATAGTTAGTAAGATATTAGTGATGCTACAGGAAGATCGTGATTTGAGTTGCTATGGTTCTTATGATAAAATTGAATTTTTAATCTTCAATCTCTAAAGACCTTAAAATATAGCCTATCGTAGCAGAAACACAATAATTTATGCTCCTTTATTTTTTTAAGTTTGCTTTTTAAGGAATAAGTATTAAAATTGTTCTTCAAGTTTGTTTTTTAGGAAAAAGTATCAAAATTGTTTTTTAGGTTTGTTTTTTTAGGAAAAATTATCAAGATTGTTCTTCAAGTTTGCTTTTTTTAGGAAAAATTATATGTCGATTATGATTGAATTACGATAAAGGTAATAGTTTTTGCATATTAAATGGATATGCCATCATAGTGATCATGTTGTGGGCTTATTACAACATATTGACTCTCGTATCTGTTAATTAAAGTCGTTTAAACAAATTTGTGGATGTACCTTTGTTAAAGGGAGCGGTAATGTATCAAACATAGTTGCATATATATATATTTGACAGGGATACATCCGTTTATGTCTATAATATTACTCATGTGACATTATATATGAGATTGTTAATGTTGCTTTTGTGGGCTTAGAATACTGTGTTTTGTTACTCTCAGGACAAACAAATGGGCAAAGACAGAACTTGGAACGAAATGGGGAGACTAGTGGGAAGAGAATTTTTTTGTGGGTATTGGTTCACATCAAGGAGAAACATGGCATGTATCGCATGCTAGTGAATGTACGTTTCATTATCTTTTCATCACTTGTGAAGTTTATTCACTGTAATATGTTGTTTTGAAACCTTCACTATAACTAAAATGGAAATGTTTCAGTTTTCATGCCATATGAGCATATCATCCACCTAGATTCCCTAATCTTCTGTATAGGCAAATAATTACTAATAATTTCAACCATGTATCAGGCTGGTCTAGGACATGGGGTGAAGATTGAAGAACACTTTGGAAACGGGTATGTATACTAAATCAATGAATAAAGTTTCTTTCATATTTTTGGGCACTCCGTTTATAATTTAAAATCAAAATCTTATAGACATGTTTCTGGTTTGTAGCAGCAAGGTACATAATTACGAGAAAAGTACAACGATGAAAGCTGGGATATTATTGTCGACGGGGAAACTTATTATGAGTAAGTTGTGTTCTTTGTTATATTAAAACTAGAGTTGAAAAAATGCAAGAGTTGGTCGTGTCAAATGTTGAACATTTTTTAACCGGGTCAGACTTGTCCAATTTGGTTCAGGTTGACCCTCTATTTTATCCTTTTCTTTCGAATTTTGCAGTAACCAGTGGTATGAAATGCAATTTTTGGTAACTTATCAAAAGTAATCAGTATTAACAAGTAACGGGTCAATACTTGCATCTTTTTGCAAATCATTTATCTACTAAAAATTTGAATTGTTTTTCCAGTTAATAATATAGTTTTCCAAAATACAACTTACTACTATTCATAATGTTCAAGTAGAAAGTACAAAACTTGGTATTGGGTCATAAAAACCCCTTGTGACCCATTTGACTAATCTTGAGCTTCTTTAAATTCAAATAATCCCATAGGCCTTGAAACGAAACTAATCCAAACACCCATTGGCTATTGATGATCTCTCTATATGTTATATCAGTTGTTCAGTACATCAAGAGTGTGGTACCTCTTAATAAGCCATCAAAAAAACCCTTCGATTTGGATAACTAAAAGTAGTTTTACGTTGTTTGTTACTCCTAGATGCTCATTGATGCAAGATCTTGAACTGAACTACAATGTTCTCATAAATATTGGCAACGCATGAGCTCTTCAATGCTTGGAAGATGATACACATGAGAGGCCAGATGCAAGTGATGTGGTAATACAACTTAGAAATGCATTGGAGTACCAAGTAAGTTTTGTTTTCCTTAATTTTGGAAAATCTCTTTAAACATCGTCTCTCCAAGAGAATGTGTAACACCCCCAAATTGGGTCGCAGCGGAATAATGTGTCCGGGAGCGTTACATTATAGATCAATAGCACAAGATATGAGAATGACCTCTAAAAGAGTCGTTTAAAATACGATACATTGGATTTATTAAAATTGTTTAATACAAAGCACAACGGCTTAAATTGTTCAACACTTGATAACAAATATTTTAGATCATAACAATATCCCAACATGTAATGACTCTAAATCTCTAATGCATGACACCCAAAAGATTATCCCAATGTATCCTTAGCACCTCGTGCCTCATTGACCTAAGAAAAACATGCTTAAAAATGTCAACATAAAGTTATTGAATTCATAGGTTTATGTAAATGTAATGTAGGACTGTAAGATTTTCAAATGTATGATAATGCAACATATGCAAACATCACAAATGTAATTACGTTTCCTAAGCTCATGACTCCGAAGCTCGACATGTATGAATTGCAATATAAATTGCCTACATTGCCTGTGATGATGTTCTAACACGTAACATCCGAATCCGACATGGTATACATCCTTTGGTTCACTCCATGACACCAGTGAGAGCTACTCACCTGGATAAGGATGTCAACCCCAAATAGATCTATTTATAACATTCGCGCTCACATAAAGTAATTAACAGTTCATGATAATGGGATCAGAGGGTTATCGCTACTTAGGCAAACATGTAATCATGATAAAATATACACTTACGTCTAATTTGTAAACCAAAGCATGTTTCTCACCCTAAAAGTTGTAAATCATTGATATTGTAAAACATGGGGCTATGAACTCACCTCAACAAATGAAGTGAATGAAATAAATCAAGTGAGTGAATAAACAAGCGAAGTCCGAATGCAACCTAATTAAACATAGGTCGTATGAATACTATGCACTTTGAATAACCAATGCCATACATAATTTTATATAGTTACATCACCACCTAAAAGTGTTTGTTTAATTTATAAAATTAAACAATTTTATTTGCATTTGTAAAATGAATGTTCATGAATCCGTATTGTGAAAATGTTAAAATTGTCCAACAATTATTCGTTTATGAAAAGTAATTGTTTTATCACCTTAAGATAATTATATAATAACATTATATAATTAGTTTAATTGATTTCACAAAAATAGTGCACAAGTATAAAAATAGTGCATAAGGTTTTAGAAACCTTATATCTTTTTCGTTTCAATTCCGTTTTGCATATTCTTTATATCCGTGGTTTCGTATTTGAATGATATACTAAAATATCATATTTGTAAATATTAAGTTACTGATGAAGAGTAACATTTAATCAATTTAATAAATTATATTATATAAAACTACTTTTATATAATTAATTGTTGTAATATTAAAAATGTTGTAATTTATTCGTTTTACCTCCGTTTAATACGTTCTTTATATGTATGGTTTCGTATTTCAAAAATATAATCAACCATTATATTTATTATGTGTATTTTTACTGTTGTGAACAGTAACAGTATGTATATATTTATAAAAATACTTTTTATAAATATTAATTGTTAAAATCGTATAAAAATCATATCTCATTCGTTTTAATTCGGTTTTCAGTGATTCTTTCGCCCACGTCTTTGTAATTAAAAGCTCTATCCAAAAAAAATAATTCCCATCAGCTCACTATCATGAACATTAGCAGGTTTTTATAAAACTACTTTTATAAAGTTACTTTTGTTTATTTTATTACATAAACATGAAAAAGTCATAACAAATTCATTACCCATTGGTTTTTCAAGTTTTTTACCTTTTTATAATCCTTATACAATCTACTTTTACAAAACAATACCCAATATTTAACCCAAATTCGAATTATATTATTTTTATAATTTTCTTTTATAAAAATACTTTTACAATTGTATATCTTGTAAAAATCATAACTCCTTTGTTATTTATCCGTTTCGCAAGTTCTTTATTGATTTAGAAAGCTAATAATATGTATTATTTTATAAAAAAATAAAAAAATTTCTCCCATGTACTGTTTGCTACAGTAAATTCGAAAGGTGTTTATAACTTTTAAATAAACTTGTTTTAGGTATTAATAAATGCACATCTTTGTATAAATTAAGTCCTCTACATTTACATCGGTCCCATATTTGTCTAAAAATAAGTCCTATATATTATTTATTTCCATAACTTTATAAATAAATAAATAACAAAACTTGACAAATAATTATATAAATCATGCAACACTTGTAAATCCTTATTTTAAGCATATTGACACATTTAGAACCTAATTTTAATCATAATAAAAAATTGAATTCAGTATACATAAAAACTGTTATTATTGTTATAATTCAATAAAATAAAAACCTAGGTGATGATTAACAATATAAGAATTATATAAATCATAAAATGAAAAGATTATGGTTCTTAGAAGACCTAAATGAAGATATAATGAATGATGAACAAGATCAAACCCAACCAAGAAACCCTAACTAGAAAATTAGGTTTAGTAAACCCTAATTTTCTTAGAAACCCTAATTTAAAACCTTACTTTTAAAAACCCTTGTTTAACCTAATCTAAGCTTCCAAGACACCTTATATATGATCAACAATGAACGTTGAACACTTGTACTAGCTTAGAAATCAAAAATATGGATTGTATGTATGTGTGTGAGTGATGTCGTGAGTTAGGGTATGAGTGGGAGAGAAATACTTTGAGTTTTTATACTTGCAAATGATGTGTGTGTTTACTTCCACTTTATGACTTCTATATATATCCAAGCATGTAAGTAAAACCACTTAAAGAAACTAGGCAATGGTTTTTTGGGGTCTTGCTCATGGTATTTCGGCTCTATGAGAAAGGCATAGGGTAAGGTCTTATGAGTTTTAAATTAACCTAAGGCTTGTAAGAAGGTATTGTGTTGTAAGGCACACTTGGTTTTGTGTAAGTATTGATGTGATAAGGCCTTAGCATGCTTGTTTGTCCCCTCTTTCTGCCCCTTATTCAGCCGAACTTAAACACCCCTTAGGAAGACAAGTTTAATCTTACTTTTTGAGCTTATGATCCTATGGATAACACATATAGTTTTTAAATGATGTTAGAGGATGGAACTTTTGAATTTAATTTTGAATTGTTGTATGTGTAAGTGTAATTTTAGTATTCGGATAGGGCTTGTAAGCTACAAGTATTTTTGTAGTTTTGGGGTATTAGGTATTATGGTAGGTATTTGTTGAAGTGTAGGTGGGTTTATTGTTTGCCATGCATGCAAAAGTCTAGTTTTATTGTGTTACGTAAATGTTTTACGTAACCAATAAAAATAAATAGCGTCAGTTATAATTATCCATCCTAAAAACTTATAACACTTACTTGACGTAAACATTTAATTGTTTGATGTTTGTTTACGTTAAATAATCATTTTTAGTTTACGCGATTTAGCTTAATTGTAGAAATTAAAAGCGAACACGTAAAAGCCGAAAAATAAATAATAGAATAAATAAAGTCGTAAATGACCTGAAAATACGAGATGTTACAAAAAATAAAAGGATCACTTGTAATGGTTATTGGATATGTGTGAAATGTTCTTGAGGAGATAATTTATTTGGTATGTGAGTTTGCCATTAGGACCAGCACAGTTTATTGGTAAGGTGTGGATGATGTTCTCCAATTGAAGATAGTGAAGATGGGTGTAGTTATATATTTGAGTATCATGATTAGTGAGGATTGAGTTTGCCAACTAAATGTTACTATCAAGAGTAAGGTATAGTTGTAAGGTTTGAGTGTCTAGTAAATGACATTCTTGTAAGGTTGACTTAAGGGTTGAATGTTCTAGTAACGAGGATATTCAAAAGAGTGAAGTGTTCTTGTCTTGAGAAGGTATTAGTCATAATAGTGAAGTTAGGAAAAGAGCCAGGTTACGATCTTGGTCACCAATTTGGTTTGTGTGGATGAGGTGTACATGTGTGATGGAAAACAAAATAAGTCTGAAGGGTAATGGTTCATTTGAATCAGTTTCTAGGGAAAAAGAATCACATTTGTAAGTTCTTAAGAGTATTTGGTGAAAGACTATATGTGAATGAGTGTGTTTTCCTTCCCACTTAATTCGTGCTCATTCAGACATAACGTATCAAATAATAAAAATAAATAAAAAAGAAAACAAACGATGACAAAAGCGATGAGCTTGAGAATGTCAAGAAGGATGAGGGTTAGCATACAATGATTTTCAACCGTGAAGTTACGTAGCTCTTCTCAAGCATTGCTAATGTTCATAGAACAATCACATGATGAAGTATGAGGTTATCTTAAAGGTGGTAGCAGGAATGGTGGAAAGAAGAAATTAGCCATCTATATAGTGGTAGACGTGTGATTGAGGTTTTCGTGTAATGAGTTAGGTATGAAAAATGAGTGATACAACCGTTTATAGTTATGGAGCAGATCCCTAAAGATAGGGGACGGTTGATATAGTAACGAAAGAGCGGGAACGAGTTACAATGAGGAGTTTTGAGTATTTGACCGTTTACGACGAGGGACGAAAAACGTATTTCGTGAAGAAAAGAATCAAGTAAACTAAATAAGATAATGATAAAAGTGATCTAAACTAAAATCCTTAGATTTGTGACGCGAACACGAGGAAAAATATTCTAGTGAGGAAATATATACCTAGGTGCATAGGACATATAGGATTTAAGGATACAAGTTTATCTGATCATGTATCAATATAATAATCAACGAGATTGATATGTAAGACTATATGCTATCTATAAGTTAATCGTTATACATCAAACATAGTGGAGGTACACAAGTAACACATAAGTTATGTAAAATGACACATTCAAAACATGATAGTTTTAATTGCAATTGTCATGTAAAACATGTTAGAATTTAGCATCATGAATCATTTAGATAAACTAAGAGATATTTTATCCAAGTTACTAGAAAAGGACAAACGAATTTATGATAGACATACATTTAATAGCTAAGCATATAAACCTTGAGCATAGATATAATCATAAAGGAATATAATTGGATTACATCAGATCAAGTTATCATCGTAAAACATCAAAGCACGTATGTGAGGTGTAGGTTGTCTAGATTGACTAAGGAAAAAACTAATTTCTACTTGCTTAGTGTGCACTCCTAATGAGATACAAACCCTTAGGGATTAAGATGATTACGTATCTGTACTTGATAATTTTTAGTGACACGAGATAATACTTTAAACGTAAAAGACACTGAGTCACTTAAGTGTATTAATCATAGCAATCAAATATATTAATGTACAACACTATGTGATGTCTATATGTTTATCTAGATAGACGACTATGATATCGTGTGGGTTGCACGAGAAAATAAACGTAATCATATAAGAGCTTACAAAAAACAATGATTACATCACACACATATATATCATACAAAACATGTTAGCATTTAGCATTTAATAACAAGTATCATAAATATAAACTTATAGATATTAAACCGGGATTGCTAACCAAAAACAAAATCATCAAATAATTTATGCATTCAACAATTAAGCAAGTAATCATTGAGTATCAAAATAGCATGAAGATAATATAAACATTTCACGAGAACAAGTTAACATTTTGAAATCACAAAAATTACATATGCGATGTGCAAGTAGTCTAGGTCGATTAAGGAGAATCCTCATTTACTACTTGTTACAATGAAAATCTAATCAAATATAAAGTTTATCAATGTAGACTAACATTTGGCATATTTAGAAAGAGCCATTTAATCAAGTTAGAGAATGAATATGAGACTATCACTAGCGGTACTCAATTCAGGCTAAACACGACCATTTTTACATGTTATACCACAAACCCATCTTCCTTCCCAGAATCAATTCAACCGTTAGGTTTAATTGAATTTTAAGTGCAATAGATTCAACAGTAGTCATTCTCTTTTTAGAATAAAATATAATTCTCGCATTTTCCTAATGAAGTGTAGCAAAGATGAAATTTGCATTGCCCACTAATACTTGGCCTAATATGTTTCAATTTCGGTTCTCATAATCCTAATCATGACGTGTACAATCCTAAGGCTAAATAAGAGAGCAAGCCAGATGTCGCGAGTTTAAACATGATTGAGTCTTATAGGACTTAGGAGTATAAAAAAGAGTGACAAGGTGAAATGCGCTACATTAAAGCATTCTAAAAATGCACCTTTGCATATCTCTTTGAAAGTATTCTTATTAAGCTTATTTACCTCAATAGATATTATGAATATTCAATTTATAGAAAAATATAATGTACTACACGGTAAGTTTTTTTATTTTAAATTTTGTTAGACCTTATACAAGTACAAAATCACAAAATAAATATATTCAAATTTGATGATCACGGACAGATCTACCTAAATCAAAGACGAATCTCCATATGGAGGATCCGTAAGTCGCAAAGTTGTCTGAAAACAGATAGAACATGACTTCTTGTTATTTGGGCGATGGTGTTAACTTTTTAGTAATGGAAGAAGCTTACATACGTTATAAGGGTTCTTGGTTTGAACTTTCATATTCAACGTCCAAGTTTTGAGCTTAACGTGGAAAGTTTGACTCACATATAAATCCCGATATAAATATCAACGGTTGATCAATGCTACTAGGAGTGTGTTAGGTTTTAGCATATTTTGACCATTGCTAATAACACAAGCATTATGAACATTTAGACATAACAAAGCATCATCAATACAAGTGTGAATTGCAATTTGATGATTATTCTTTTCGTCATATGATCGATTTCGTAATTTCATGTAGTAACTAAAATTAGCTTAACATGTAGACTCAGAAAATACATATGGTCATTTTATTGATATTTTCGTTATCTATATAAATTCTAATCTCGACTCGATGCTCATATTTCGAACATTTGTAATTGGATAAAATAACGAGATTAATTATTGTTTGAAAAATAATCATCTTTATATTCTAAGTCCACTTACGATCACTTATAGAAAAAATGTAAAATAATGGTTTATAGAATATGTTCTATAATTCCTAATCCTAATCTTAGATAATTGAATTGTTCTCGGTTTAAATACTTAGTTAAAAATAGAGTTATGCTTCTTTGGTATAGAGAGAAAAGGTTATAACAAAAAGTGAATTTGAGTTTTCATTCGTGCTTTTGAATCTATAAGCCAAAAGTTACATAGATTGGCATTTGCTCGTGTTTTGGTTTTTCAGAAATAACCAAACATTACCAAATGCAATGCAAGTAATAACTGAATATCACGGTAACCTAAACATCCAAGTCGTCAATCCTACTTTGACGTGCATTTTAAACATGTTATTATTAATAATAGGAACACCCCTATTGGACATGTAGACTCAATATAACATCATTATCACAAGGTGTGAAGTTTGAACCGATGTTATTTTCTTATTGTCTTTTGAAAGATGACATTAATTTCATATCAACTCTAGTGTATGAGTATGTAATTTGAGATAAAAATCCTTTGTTTATGGTTTTTGATAAAACATAAAGCTAACAAATAATGAATCTAATTTCAGTATCCAAACTGAAAAGCAAACTTGGCACTTATTCGAAAGATGATATCAATCATAATTTGAATAATAAATCGATATATATCCGAAATCTTTCTTGACCCTCACTAACACTCTTTTAAAAGAAAAGAAATAAATATTTTCCTAATGTGTTGTATTAAGACTAAGACTAGTCTTAAGTGTGAGATCATTTAAAATGATAAGTTTACTTGTTCCTTTGGTATTGTCATATATTTTATATGTGAGAAAAGCTTATTAGTTAGTTTGCACAATTTGCTTATATTTTGACTTCTAAAGAGTTCACAAAATTATCTAAGTCATTTTCAAGCATTACGAATCTTTTTCGAAACTACTATAATATTTTCAAGCTTTTCACTAGAGCGAATATTTTCATTTCAAGTTAATATTAATGTGAAAATTTATTCGAAGATAAAACTTCAAAATGAAAGTGTTTTCTTACCAAGAAAGTTATTCTTTCAAATTTTGAATTACAAGAAATTCCAAGTTCATTTAATCCAAATATTTATTAGTTGTGATTGTGAATTAGACTAATGCAAACACAAACTGAGTTTTAAAACACATTTTCCTTTTCTTATATACTAATGTGTTATTATGATCTTTTCTCTTGTTTAGACAACCTATGTTTAAGCAAGATAATAGGATGACATATCCTAAAGACCTTCATGAGAGTTTGATATAATAAAAGTGTTCAATATATGGTGGTGACACATTTTATAACATGAACTAATAACACGATAATCTTGCAAGACAATATTTTTCAAAAGATTTGACAAACTTGCTTAGCTCTCAATCCTAAGTGGGTTAGCCTAAATTATAGGATTTAAAAAATGTTAATATAACATTTATAAACATAGTGATCTATACATTTATGCAATGCAAAAGCGATTTCTCAACTTAGTGCATGAGATCTACCATAAGATCAATTGACTCATGAACACGCACATGACGAAATTATACTAATCAACAAACAAGCTCAATTGACAATGACTGCTCTTTCAACTTACAAATGACTATGTCCCTTTTTTATTTTATCGCCTTGAAACTGATCTTCAATTCACTTAAATTTCGAATAACTGAGTAAAACACTCGAAGCATTTTGATTTAAAACACTGTTTCCTTTGTTGAAAAATTTCGTGATATATGATGAGAATCAGCTTTGCCAACGTGATGCAAATGATTTTTTTTCAAGAGTTGTAAAACACTTGCAAAAAGTTTATCGTAAAAGTTTTCTTTAATCAACACAATCCTTTTTCTTGACAACACATCCGAGTTTGAGACACTTTTGACATTTAGTCACAGTATTCATTCAACCACTTGCATTCATAGACAAGTTTCACAACAGTGCTTTACAATATCCTTATCAATGGCTGTGCTAAGAGTCGTTCGAAGTACGTCACTTTGAGTAGGGGTGACGGTTAAGTTCAACTCCAAATTCATTTATTTTAACTTCCGAAAGTTTTCTGACTCAAGCGAATGTTGTTTCCGACACCTGTCTTCCATATTGATAAAAGACTATTTGGTGACATCGGCAAAGTACTTCAACTAAGTATTGGTTTTTAAGTGATTTGAAGATATCTTTTAAAAATTTTTTATAAACGGAATTGAATTTCATCTCGAAAACCCCCGTTGAATGTTCAAAAACCCCCACGTTGCCCTCATGATAGCTGTGGCAGTGGTTCTTTCTATTTACACCTGATCCAAGCCATAAGATAGCGTTTAAGCTCTTTCAAGCTATTATTCCACCAACTTACTGTAGGAAGTTCTTTTTGAACCTCAACTATGACAGTTGTGGAAGAATGAGATGGGATCTAAAGCTGGGCCGAAGTCCACTTTCCAATCAGGCAAGATACTATATAAATCAGTTTGCGAACACATCTTTGTAGTAATCTTTATTAAGAATATTAAATTAATGGGTTTTGGCGTTTATTCTATTGTTTCACAAACAATGGATTCTTGTTCTTTCAAAAGCATTCTTTTGTAACGACTCTATCACTTATCTCTAATGTTTCTTCAGAATCGGGGACGTTAAACAGCTTTGGCTTTGATTCCTCCAGCTTTTTTTAATACCGAACGGTTTTTTCAAAACCGAGAGGCTTGTTTCGAGAATGATCATAAAAAATTTGGAGATTAGTCAGCCTACGAATAGTTTTGCCCGCAGATGTGACCTCTTTTGAAAATATGTTGTCAAGTTGACTTAATTTTCTTTTCTAAGCTCAATTTCTCTTCAATAATTCTGTTTCTTCTTCAAATTTTCACAACTTATTTTTGAGTTCCGAAACTTTTTTTATTTAAACAATCTTTTTCTTGCACTTGTTCGAAAAGATTTTGCTTAAGATTGACAATCTCGGCAAACTGTTCATTTGATCCTGAAAAACTGTTTTCAACATTTTGTTTTTCTTTCAAATCTTTAACCTCTTCTTTGTATCTGTCAAGCTCGGTGAGTCCAAAGCTTTAATAACAGTGTTTGCACTTGCGTCCACTTGGGTAGTTATTTGTTCAAACCATAGACAATAATGCAGGACATCTTGTTGAGCAGCAAGAGTTAGAAAAAATTCTGAGGACATTTTCCTGTTGTGTCTCACTCATATACTGAAATAAGGAATGATATTGCTATCAACTGACATATGTCAGTTTCTGACTGACTCACATCATTAGACTAGTAATAGAATACGTCATGATCTGCCACTTTGAGGAATAAGTCAATAGTTCAATATCTTGATTGTGTACCTCAGTGATAGCATCAGACAATTCCTTGAGATATTGGCCCATGAGACAATCTTGGCTAATTGAGTTCATCACAATAGAGTCTGAGCATCCAGATCAGCGGCTTGATAAGCGGCATTGATGGGTAATGACATGTCAGAGAGTTTGAAACGTCAGGAAGTCCCTGTGTCAGCCAAAAATGCTTAATTCTTTTCCTTCCTCTGTTAAAGCTGACAACCGGGCTTGAGCCTTGGACCAACAACACTTTATCGTTAAACCATGTGTCATCCCTTTTCCTCTTGGGCTTTGTGCATTGCTTGGCAATATGACCCTCCCCTTTGCAATTGTAACAAATAACAGTCCTTTGTTTCCCCGTGTTGCTACCACTTGCACCAGGTGTGTATTTTCTTGTTGTTCCAGCAGCATAAGTAGTTTGTCTCCCCTGAACAGGTTGCACAGTCACTTTTCCATCATAGATGGTAGCTTGTTGACGAGGGTTTGACGAAGTCCTTAGCTGATTGTTCGTAGTGGGATACTAGGATGTGACAACCAACAGAATGACATCATATGATTGATTGCGTCAATTGGATCATCCCCCTTCTGGAACACTGGAACAACGAGACTGGAGTCGGGTTGGGAAAATTCTGGTTGTTGCTGTTGATAGGTAGTGGGAGCATATTCCAATTGTGGGATTGATGGTTGTTGAGAATAACTGTTGTGGTGAACGGTGGATTGATACTCATTTGTCGGATAAGTAATTGAAAGAGGTGTTGATTGATTGGTTGAGAATTGTTGATGTTGATGTTGATAAGGTGTAACAAACTGTGAATGCTGATATGGTGAAACGTGATGTTGAGGTAGAGACTGTTGGTAAGGGTGTAGATGAGATTGATAAGCTGGCTGAGTTAACTGATGAGATGCAACTAAAGCAAGAGGATCAGGGTTGCGTTCATGCATCAAACGAACTTCAATTGCATGTCGTTCATGTTGTTGCAGATGAGCATGAAGTTGATCAACATTTGTAGTGTGCAAATCTTTGACTAGTTTAACATCAGTGACAAATTTGCTCCATTCATCAGGAAGAGTGTTTAAGAACTTGGTGTTCACTTGAAACTGCTCCAAAGGCATCTTGTAAATGTTCATATCATTGAGTAGCAAAGTGAACCTCAAGTAATACTCATGCAACGTCTCTCCTTTCTTGTAAGTAAACTTATCAAATTCATCATACAACTTGCACTCACGTTCTTGTTTGGTTAATGATGTTCCTTGCATCAACAGTTTAATTTTCTCCCAAAGATCCTTTGCTACACGATGTTGACTCACTAAAGCATAGATTTCAGTTGGTAGGCCTTGGAGAATGATGTTAATTGCTTTGATGTCGCAATCTGCTTGAATGGCTTCAGCTGGAGTTAGCTCAACATATTCCTTTAGCCTTGTTACTCCATCCTCAGTGATTGAAGGCCAAACAAGTGGTCCTTTTTCAACAGATGCAAGTATCATTCTTCCATGTGGTCTATTCATCATATAAAGTTCCATTCTGCTTTTCCATGAATCATACAAGTGTTTTTCCAGCATCGGTGGTTTGTTGTCACCTCCAGAGAGAAGTGATTTATCAGCAAGAGACGTCATTGTGATATCAAAAGATTACAATTTGATCGGTCGGTGGTAGAAAGAAATTGTGTTTGATACGTGATTGATGAGTCTTGAATTAAACTACACGGGATTTTACGATTCTTGACAAAACCGGGAAGACAAGTGTTTGTTTCACGGGATTTTACAAGTCAACGAAATAACCGTATAATTTAAAATTGAGTTTGTTAAGTTTGAATTAAATTTTCACTGGTTCGGTCCTCTAGTTCGAATGGCTAGTTCGATCGTTTCGTTCGAACGGCTAGTTCGATCGTCTCGTTCGAACGGCTAGTTCGATCGTCTCGTTCGAACGGCTAGTTCGATCGTCTCGTTCGAACGGCTAGTTCGATCGTCTCGTTCGAACGGCTAGTTCGATCGTCTCGTTCGAACGGCTAGTTCGATCGTCTCGTTCGAACGGCTAGTTCGATCGTCTCGTTCGAACGGCTAGTTCGATCGTCTCGTTCGAACGGCTAGTTCGATCGTCTCGTTCGAACGGCTAGTTCGATCCTATCTGGTGAAGAACGCTAATTCGATCAAGATTTTTAGCAAAAAATTCTTGTACAACTAGTATTACTAACCCTATAGGAACAATAAAAATGAAAACTTTAAGGTTTTTAAGCCAAAAAAATTTAACACTAATTTGATCTTTGTAAAGGTTTTGAACACTAATCAAACACAAAAATCTAAACACACCACTCCATGGCTCTTGATACCAATTGTAGAATACTAGTAATCTAATGAATCAACCAAGAACAATGAGTGAGATGTGGGTTGGATTGTTAGAGAAACTTGGATGGAATGGATGATATGTGTATTATGGAATGTATGGAATGAAATAACAAAATGAACAACCAACCCTCTCCAAGACAAGGAGAGGGTGTATAAATACTACCTTGGCCGGCCCATGGGCTGGAGTTGGGCCACCCATGGGCCTTGGGCCGGACTAGATTACTAATCTAATCCTTATACTAACTATGAGCTAAGACTTGTTACAACTTTGGAAGTGACCGACACTTTTCGTGTTTCCAACACGATCTGCCACAAAAGATGGAAAATGCTACTATGTTACATTACTGATGATTTCAGTAGATATGGATATGCTTATCTGATTAAACATAAGTCATGTACCTTTAAAGTATTCAAAAGGTATCAAAACAAAGTAGAGAACCAACTAGGTAGAAAGATAAAGGTACTCTGATTCGATAGGGGAGGAGAATACTTTAGTGTCTAATTTTTTGATCATCTTAAAAATTGTGGTATAGTTTCATAGTTAACTCCTCCTAGAAAACCACAACTAAATGGAGTTGATGAGAGGAGAAATAAAACCCTGTTAGACATGGTTCGATCCATGATGAGTTTGAGCACACTTCATTAAAGCTTTCTGGGGTTTTACGCTATTTGAGACAGCCACATATCTTAATCTGTGTTACCATTAAGAAGGTTTCGAAGGACACCTTTTGAGAAGTGAAAGGGAAAAAGGTCCTTCTCCTTGGGCACATCAAATTAGGGTTTGTTGAGGTTTACATTAGACGAGAAGCTTAGGACAAACTAAAAGCCAGATCTGAAAAGTGTCTTTTCGTTGGTTATCCAGAAGAGTCATTTGGATATTTGTTTTACAAACCCAAGGATAATCTGGTATATGTTGCTCGAAGAGGAGTGTTCCTGAAGAGAGAAATGATATCTAAAGAGGAAAGTGGGAGTAAGATAGAACTTGAATAAAATTCAAGAGTCTGTTGATGAAAACCTATAGTGAACACTGACATCATACAAGAGGTCGGTGATGAAACCTGTTAAGCCTGATGATATATCCTTACCCATTTGCAAAAAAAGTGGTAGAGTAAGCAAGCCTTTTCAGTTCTACTGTGGTTTCCATATTGATAAGGACAAGATTAGTGATAGTACACTAAATGAATTGGACGTGAGCCTAGTTAACAACAAGGAAGAAAATGGCTAGCCTTGAGGCTGCTAAGTGGAAAGAAGCTTAGAAAAGCAAGTTCAGTCTATGTATTACAAAAACCAAGTTTGGAATTTGGTTGAATTTTTACTTTTCTTAAAAGGTGGGATGTAAGTGGGAATTTTCAAGAGAAGACAAGCATGGATGGGAAAGTTACACAAGTTAGAGCTAGGTTGGTAGCGAAGGGTTTTACTCTAAACACGCGGGAATTGATTATGAGGAAACTTTCAACAATTAGCTAAATAAAGTTCAATTAGGATATTGCCATTTTTGCCATTGTTCATTTCATGATTTATGATATCATGGAAGAAGGATTGTAAGACGCTTTCCTTAACGGAAAACTAACAAAAGATGTGTGTATGGCACACCAGAAGGTTTTGAAAATGCAAGTATCTAAAAGAGTATTCAATCTTTCTCAAAAGGCCAGTTAGGACTTAAATATGCGTGTTCGTTAAGCTTTGGGAATCTCTGCTTCCATGAGAAAGTCACATAGTTTGGATTTTCTAGAAGCGAAGACGAGTCCTGTATATATGTCAAAGTCAGTGGGAGTGTTGTAGTCTTTCTGGTATTATATATGGATGATATACTACTCATAGGAAATGATATCCCAACGTTACAAAGTGTAAAAGACTGGTTGGGAAAATGTTTTGCTATGAAAGATTTGGGAGATGCAGCATATATTCTTGGTATAAAGATTTACAGAGATAGGTGAAAACGTCTTATAGGACTTAGTCAGGACACGTACTTAGATAAAATTTTGAAAAGATTCAAAATGGAGAATTCTAAGAAATGGAATCTACCCTTACATCATGGCATAAAGATTAGTAAGGATCCTTGTTCGAAAATTGAAAAAGAACTGGACAGAATGAGTTGAGTCCCATATTCTTCGGGTATAGGATTAATCATGTATGCCATGACGTGTACAAGGCCTAATGTCTCCTTTGCTTTGAGCATGGTAAGTCGACATTAGCAGAATCCTGGTAAAGGTCATTGGACAACTGTAAATAATATTCTTAAGTATTTAAGAAATATTCTTAGTTTATGGTGGAGAAGAAGAACTCAGAGTGACTGGTTATTGTGATGCAAGTTGGCAAACAGATAAAGATGATAGTCGTTTACAGTCTGGTTGGATATTCTTGCTGAATAGGGGAGCGGTGACATGGAAAAGTTCAAAGCAAGATACAGTAGCAGACTCCACATGCGAGTCCAAGTATATTGCAGCTTGTGAGGCTTCAAAGGAGGATGAAGAATTTCATTAGAGATCTTGGAGTTGTTCCAACAGTACAAGACCTCATTGAAATATTTTGTGATAATGAGAGTGCAGTCGCCTTGACTAAAGAACCCAATGATCATGGAAAGTCAAATCATATTGAAAGAAAATACCATTTTGTTTGAAGCAAAGTAGAAGAAGGACACGTGATTGTGAAGCATATACGATCAGAGGATAATCTAGCTGATCCATTCACAAAGGTATTGGCTAAGTCTAGACACGATAAACATGCTAGGAGCATAGGAGTGAAAGATAATATAAAGTTTTAGTTGTTAGTTTGATTTTGAAACATTATAAACAACGATTGATATTGTAATGGATTTGGTGATTAAATAATGGAGATTTTTTTATTTGCATGTGTGCTACCATTTGCTAATTGTTTATCATTGTGTTTCATTTTTGCATGTTTAAAATCCATTTCCTAAGTACTTAGTTTACTCAAACCTCCTCAGTCGTTCATACTATAGGAAGTAAGTATTGATTTAAGACTGTCATGGAGTGTTAGTAGATTGTCTATAAAGATTAGACATAACATAGAGAATGTTGCAACACTCATGAGTACTTAATGGGAATTAAGTATAAGAGAAACCCGTACTTAGAGAGATTACTTCATGGATTAATATCATGAGTAATTCTAAGATGATTATATCTTCTATTCTTAAAATGGAGATACATCGAGTTTCTAGTTTTTCAAGTTTGTTATACTTTAGTTATTCAAACGATGCATGTAAATGCTAGTTATAAAGGATATGCTAGGTATACCATGATGAGTTGACAAGTTCTATGTATTCAAAGTTTATTTGTTCCTTTTTCCTAAATGGGAAAGCGATATCTATAGGCCCCTCGATGATTAGATGGTAACTTAAATGTGCTAGGCCTGGCCAGGACTAAATTGATGTGTTCAGTTCAGTAGTCTCATATAGTCAAATAATTAGAAATCGGGAAACATAATGTTGAATCCATGTCTCAAGTTCATACGATATCAGTAGAACAAAGGAATATTTGATCACTTATCTAAGGGCTGTCTCTAAGATATGATTCAGAGTTCGGCAGTTGCATTGGATGGAACTCTCTGCTTAGTTAATCAGGATATACTTAAACCAATTATAGTTGATGACTTGTCCAAGTGAGAGACGGTAGTTTGTTGGGATTTAGTTTCAAGTTCATAACTAATTTGGTAAGACATGTCATCAAAAGTTAGAGTCCTTTTTGGGTTGCCCCCAGTGAACGTTAAGAGAAATAATAAAGGGGAAATAATAATTAATTAGAATTAATATTATATGCATAATTAATTGGTTTATTAATTTTTTATTCAGTTGGTAATAATCAGAAGCGGGGGATTAATTATAAATGAAGCAGGGCTGAATATGAATAATACAAGTTGTATATTTAGTTAAACAGCCTGGGAAGACCCATAATGGGAACTATGGGAATTTTTTTGTAGGGGTCAATATCCCTCAAAGAGCTATTCCGGAGTCCCTTCTCCTATACAAATATAGGGGCATGCCATGGCTTTATTTGCTCATTCTATCTTTCTATTTCCTTATCCGTGTAAGAGTCAACTGTTGTAACAAGCCCTTAGGAGTTTTGAATCCCTTTTCTCTTTGGTTCGTGGTGTGCGATATATTATGGTATTGTCGTTTTTTGATTACTTGCCCTCAAGTTAGATCCAAGGTGGTCATGTGTGTTGAGAAGTCGATTTTCTCAAAGGTTAGTATTTTCTTATTTATTTATTTATTTATTTATTTTAAGTTGCTTCTATTTATTAGGTTAAGATCATTTAGGGTTTAGTTTCCTTCTTGTCCTAGATTAATTGTTGTTTCCGCTTTATGTTAATCTAGTTAGGGTATAGAAAACCCATCACATGTAAGTGGCAAAGGCAAGAAATATCCTAATTGCTTCAAGTCTTGCAACTAGAGCAAAGGTTTCATCATAATCAATGCCTTCTGCATACTTATAGTCTTGAGCTACAAGTCTTGACTTTTTGATAACAATGCCAGTTTCATCCCTTTTTTTTCTAAAAAATCCATTTTGAGCCAATTATGGTTTTCCTTAAGGTGGAGGAACTAATGTATAGACTTTGTTTATGGAAACTTAATTTAGTTCCTCTTGCATTGCGTAACCATTCCTAGATTGATTATTTTTTTTTAGTGTTTCATAGCCTTTTTTGAGTTCTTCAAAGTTAGAGTCTACAAATACGACATTATGAGCGTAAGCTGCACTTAGTCCTTAGATATTGCCCTTGTACAGATACAGCTCCTGGATTACTATTAGCCTTAAAATATGTCGACTTATACGGAATTACATTAGTCTAATATAGCCATGTCGTGTTAGCATAGTTAGGCGACACGAGGGCTATAAATACCCCTCCTATACTTCCATAGGAGGGTGGGGATAATCATTTGTATCTCATAAGTGTGTGTTTCTCCTCCCTCTCTCTAAAAACACATACATCTTTCCTTTCTCTATAAAATCTAATAAATGGTAGCTTATTTCTTTTATCCTCCCCGACATCCGAATCGTGTTAGTTTAGTGCTTATTTCTTTTATCCTCCCCGACATCCGGATCATGTTAGTTTAGTGAATTATTAAAATCTAATAAATGGTAGCTTATTTCTTTTATCTCCCTTCTATAGTTTCTAGCTTGTTGTCCCATGGTTTAGTAACATTTTTAGGCAACCAAACTATTTTTTGAAAAGCTTTTTTGAAGTTTTTTTAGTTCGTGGCTTTATATAAAGGGTGTGTTTGGTTTTCGGTTTTAAGACAAAAAGCTTGGAGATTTTGAGAAAACAACCCTTTATTTGCTTATAAGAGTATGTTTTGTGACTTATTCGAAGACTAAACTGCTAATTTTTTGGAAAAAATCTGGGTTTACAGGTTGAATACTACGGAATATGCAAGAAAGATGAATACTGCGGTTTAGGGAAGGGGAAGAACACTGCGGTTTATGCATATTTGAATATTGTGGTTTATGCATCATTGTTGTTTCTGCGGTTTATGTTTACAAGAGATACTATTTTTGCGATTTTTGTAAAATTAGGAAATTAAACTTTGCCAATTTTTTCCTAACACTGTGTGGTTTATGGTAATTACTCTTCACTGCATAGTTTATGTAATTGCTCTTCACTTTTGGTTTATGTATTACTGTCCTTACGATTTTGTCTCTTGAAACTGCCCGAGTATGTCATAGGAGTTCACCGCGGTTTATGTTTCTTGCCACTGCGGTTTATGTAAAACGTATATTTGCGGTTTATGTCAGGTAGTATTTCTGCGGTTTATGTTTTTAACGGCTCCAAATTTCTATGATTTTGATGCACAAATTGTTTTAAATAATATTTTACCAAGTTTTAAATTTATAAAACTCGTTAACCGGTACACGCACTAACCGACAGAGTACCCGGTCGTATATAGTGCAGTAGTTTGGTAAATCCGAGGTCGTCCCAAGAGCTAAGGATTAATAGTTCTTAAATTTGATTATTGTCACGTTTGAATGTGTTAGATTGATTTTTAAGAATTTACGGGAAGTAAATACAGAAAAATTAAATAGATAAAGATTACACAGAGAGTAAAGCTATGCTAACCTAAATTTCAATTACTAGTGCTCTACGATTATAATTTCTTACGCCACATTCAATTATAAGTTCTATTAGTGGTTCTAATGTCGACAAACCTGAATTTTCATTTGAGGTTTATCCTATACTTACTCTGCGATCCCACATTCCCCTACAATAACACGAGCAGGGTATCCAAGCTTGCAGTGGTTAAATTCCAACTACCCTTAAGACCAATCTATAGTCTAAACCGATTATTAACCCTCTTTGAAAGAGTTCCCATACTTTTTAAATATTTAATGTGACAAAGGCAGTAATCTGGTTAATTCCTACACTAAGAATAGATGTCAAGCTACCCTAGTACCCCACTAATCCCAAGTTCAACATGGTAAGTCTAATATCAGGATTAACAAGATCTAAGCCGCCCTCTATACTACCAAAACATGAGGATCAATGAAAGGCTATAAGGATATCTAACAGAACCATAATTGAACAAGAAATCATAATCATAACAATAGTAGATACATTGTTAGGCTAGCACTAGGAGTGCTTAGCAGCTCATGGTAACAGCAATGCAAGAATTAATGAATAAAAACATGGATTAAATCATCATAATTCTTACAAAGGATGAAATGAACGATTAAATACAATAATTGTGAAAAGTGACTTCTCCTTTGGACCTTCTGATGAAATACTCCGAACCTTAGGGGTTTGGTTCACCCTATAGAACTGTGTGTAGAGTGATGGAAGTGAGTGATGCTGAAAGAGCCAGAGGAGGGCTCTATTTATAGGCTTCGAAATGTTTACGGCATAACCCTTGTGAGAGGTTACGCCGTAATCTTACTACGTAAGCTTCCAATCTTCTAGGCATAAAATGATGTTACGGTGTAACCTTGTCGCCTATGTTACGCCATAATGCTGACTCAGATAAATCAACTCTTGTAAATTTAAATGTTGCGGCGTAAAGTAGGAGAGGCTTTACGCCGTAAAGGGTGTGATGACTCATTTCTTCGTTGGAATATGTTACGGCGTAATCCTTTAGGGATGTTACGCCGTAAACTGCCTTGGACTCTCTACTTTAGTGCATTCCATGTCTAAATCCCTTGTCTTTTGCTAAAATGCTCACTTGGTCCCTAAAAACTAATAACAAACAATTAAGTAACATTTTTAGGTATTTATAACATGCTTATAAGCATTTTCAAAGGGATCTTGATATTAAAATGTATTAACTATTTGATGTTATCATGGTCTTTCATACATCATGATGGTGAACGAAAGAGTGATTTACAAAACAAAGGGCACAAAGAAAAGATAGACTACAAGAAAGCTAATATACATAAATTAAATTCTCACTTGAAAGGATTCAAGTGAGTAGAACTAAGTTAAAATATGATCGAAACCTAACTATTCCCCACACAAAGGCGCCAAAAACTTGATGCGAGGGTCGTAGGACTTCAACAAGAAGTTTTATAACTCCCTAGGCAGAGTACCTAATCGTTGTAGTATTTGATGTTATCATGGTCTTTCATACATCATGATGGTGAACGAAAGAGTGATTTACAAAACAAAGGGCACAAAGAAAAACGTCACCAATAATGTGGTGAATTATAGGTTTATGTAGGTAAATTATGCAGGGACCGCAGACTTTCCTTGATGTTACTACATTGCCAACAATACAAACCAGGATTACTGTTGCACTAAGCTCATGAACACTGGGAAGCTCACCTATATTTGCTATTTTAGCAGTTTTGCGCCCGTTACAGATGTTTGTAACCGCAAGCACCAAGTCCAAACATGGTCAACGTTCGTTCCTGGTGATAGCTAATCACCAAACGGGTGAGGTTAATCCCATAGACTCTATTTTTTAACATCTCGCCGCTCACAGAATGCAATTAACAACTACATCTATGAAATTGACAGTTCATGATATGGTGCCCAGGGAGGGTTATCGCCTACTTAGGCGAACACAAATCAAATTTATTTAAAACACTTGCGTCCAATTTATAAAACAAGCAGGTTCTCACCCGAATAATAGTAAAGTAAATCTGTAAAACTGTAAAGTGGGGCTATGAAATCACCTTAAGTACAGATAGTCAAATAATCACAGATAAAAAGTCACGCAAGACGATTAGATGCAACCTATCTTAATCTTAAGTCGAATAAGTACTGAGTACTTTATTTAATAACATTGAATATAATCTTATAGTTGTATCCATCCGTACTATCGTTCGGGGGCTATCATAATTAAAGAAGGTCATGACATGACGTCACGCAGGAGTTTAGGACACTGTTAATTGTAAATCCAACAAACGTCGAACGCCATCCGAAAGAGGGCCTCATTATGAAACTCCCTAGTATTATAGCACTTTGATAACCACTCAATATTCTATATAGCATAATCACCGACTAATCGTTTTAGTAAAATAATATTTATAAAGTGAAAACGTTTATAAATATACTTTTCGTAAAAATGACCTAATTTGGTCGTTTTAAGCCCGTTGCTCGCGTTTCTTACGTCCACGTCTTCGTAGTAAGACGAGTGATCAAAATATTACATTTTCAAGTTTTTGATATTCTGCGATGAATAGTGATTTTACTGTTCACGACAGCTAGTTTAGTCGTTTTTAGTTTTAATTAGCGTAAACTTGTAATCGTAATAACTTATTCGTTTTAATCCCGATTTTAGTGATTCCTTCGAGTACGTCTTTGTTATTAAAAGAGGTATTATATTTTATAAAGTTAATCCCACTGATGAATAGTGCTTTTTACTGTTCATAGTTTATAAAATTACTTTTATAAACTTTAATTATCGTAAACGTCGTAGTTTATTCGTTATAGTTCCGTTTTTAGCGATTCTTTCGAGTACGATCTCGTAATTAAAAGTTATATCATATTTTAGATGTTTTAAAAATATTAGTTGCTGTAATGAATAGTAACTTTTATAAAAATAGTTTTATAAAAGTATTTATAGTCGTAAACTCGTAATTAACGTATCTTTTTCGTTATAAATCGGTTTTTCGAGTTTCTTATCATTTTGGAATCGTCATGAGGCGTATTATTTTTATAAAAAGTCATTACCTACTGTATGAGTTCGAATTTAAAACAGCCCCTAAGTATTTATGTGTATAACTTTATAAAAACCTTGTTTTATGTATTATTTAATTTAGTATTTACTTTAAATCCCTAAAGCTATTTTTACATATGTGATACTTATAATAATGTCCAAGTTCATCCCATAGTCCTTATAAATCATTGTAACAAGTTGATCAATTTACTTTCCATTATTTTCTTGATGTGAAGATATAGTAAGCTGATAAAACCCTAATTATTACTAATACATGTTTATACTTAAACACATATGTTAAGATACTTTTACATTCATTTTTCAGATCGAATATATAACCTATGACATAATAATAAGTGCATAAATTCATATACATAAGTGAAACTCATTTTCTTATTAAAAAGTCCTTAGTGGTGATTATAGCTATATTTAACATATAACACATAAAATCATAAGAAATAAAAGTATAAAGGAATTAGGAAGACTTAGTGATAATTGTTATGAGATGAGAAAATATGTGATAAAAACCGTGTTTATGACTCAAAACCAAAGCTCTACAAAGCTTATAACTAGATTAGGTTTGAAACCCTAATCTTTCCTTTTCTTCCTTAATCCTTGCAAATGATGAACCAATGCTTGCAAACACCTTTAGTATGCCTTAGGATTGATGTGTAAAGGGTTGTATGGATTGTAGAAAAATTTGTATGGTTTGATTATGGTTGTTAAATTGGCCGTGGGTTTTGGAGCTTAGAGAAAGAGTATGAACATAATTTTTGAAAAGTTTAAAGTGTTACCTTCTCTATGCAATGAGATGAAATATATATAGGAAAGGTAAGAGATATTTCTAGTTGCAAAGTTTGACCAAGAAAGTCCAAAGGGGGGTCTTTGTGGATATTCAAGGGGACAAGGGAACAAGAAAGGAGGGTATTAAGGGCTTAATGTTTATGTTTAATGGTTCCTAATCGTACCTCGCGAGGATTTCATATACCATAGAGAGAGCGTAAGGGATGTGTTCCTAGCTTATTTTCTTATTAATTTGAATGTTTACTTGCACTTTTATATAGAAAGGTTGTATAGTAAAGTTTTATATAAAAATGTAATGTGTAGTTTTTATATAAAAGTATACTTGTAATGTTTTGGTATTTTGCAAAGTATTTGTTATCTTGTATAATCATATGAGATGTGTATATATATATATACATTGCATAAAGTTTTATAACTTTAGATCAGTTGTATTTAAACAGTTAGTTATTTGTTGAAGCGGACTGTAATTTTAGGGTTCCGGGAAAACTAATTGTCATTTATCGCGAAAACGTAAAACACTTTCACGTATCCGATAAAGTACTTGTGAAACTTAATAATTATTCTCAAAATAAATTGATTAAACCCTTGTTTTGGCTTAAACAACAAATTGCTTAATGGCCATTTACGTTATTGTTCATTTTTCGGTTACGCGATTTAACTTAACGATTTTCCTTAAAAAAAACGCCGTACAATACTAAAAATAAATAGTGTCTTTATAAAGTGTACCTTGTCCTATAACACGAGGTGTAATAATATCCACTACCGATCGAAGCCGAATACTTAATCGCAGAAAGCCAATGTCAAAAATCACTTATGGTTGAACCCAAGTGCTTATCGACTATGACGTTCGATTCGACGACGTCCTGATCCATGTGTGACAATAAATGCAGCGATTGGACCTTAGCCAAAACCGATGCAACACCTCTCGTTACCAAAACACATCAAAATTCATCACACTTTCTTCGTGTTAATGATTATCCAAAAAGGAATATCTCTTTCAAAAATTAGTGCCGTCCTGTCGAAAAAATTTTAAAAAACCCCTTAAACGTGGAATCGTTTAAACTATCTCGTATGGTTTAGGAATGGATGGAACACATTCCATACATGTTGCTCTCTTCTTTTGTTTTGAGTTCTAAGTTAGTGTTCCACTCCGTGTCGTGACAACTTAAATACTTCGTCCGAAGTACTTTAAGCAATTTTAATTCGAAAAATGCAAATTAAAACGTCCCTCCTTCCATAAAGTTTTTTTGTCAAAAATCGAGTCAAAAACCCTCTGTTGAGGGCGGCCCCCATATCTATGGCGGTTCCCTCCCCTTAATTTAAATCAGGTTAGCCCATATCGTTGTATGGTGACCGCCAACCAGACGGACCAAAGTCTGTCACCCTTTTTTTTGTAAAACACAAAAACAAACACCCCCTCTAAAATACCCCATGACGACTCCACAAACAAACCACCAAAACCTTAAAATCAACCACTAAAATACCAGTTGAAGATCAAATCAACACTAATAATCAATCCTAACACTATAAATATCATCAATTTTTGTAAGTCATTTCAACTATTTTTCTTTATTATTTTATGTCTAGGGTTTCAATTGAACAAAACTCAAAATTGGGGATTTTCATTTTCCTTTTTTGTTTATGTGCATTTTAGGACTATAATAACACAATGTATAACTAATATGCTTCCTATAGACATAAGATTTGCATGATTGAAGAGTGTTTGTCAAAAATTGTTTTCGCACAAAACCCAATTTTATTTTAAAATCACTCATGTTAGGAACTCCATAAAATTGCTTTTATGCATTGTTATATAATCCTAAAACTGTTTTGGCATACAGCATAAATGATCTTCATGAACTAAATTCGAGATACTTTAATAATATGATTTTTTGACATGTTTGTTGAGGCCAAAATTGAATTATAGGTGTGTTATAGTTAAACTCATTAGGTTTGGATTTTTGAGTCAAAGTTAGCCACAACTTCACTTTCTTTAAATATAGGCAACACTAGTCACAATTCCTTTTAACATTACAAGTCCAAATAAAACGTGGTATTACCTTTTTATTTAGGTGACCAATGCCTTCATTAAAAAACTGTCTGAATACCACAAAACATAAAAAAGCTACATTCAAAAAAATTTCACACGAATACACTCACTTTAAAAGAGATTGCCATAAGAATCTTGAAAAATCGTTGAATCATGAGGTCGGGTGTGTTTTTCAAGATTTGACAATTTGGTCTATTGTTGAGTCAATATTTAGTCATATTGGGTTTGATTGTCTTATGAAAATCTTTTTGAAACAAATTGGGTCATATGCTCATGATTTTGTCATTCAAAGTCAATTCTTTTTCTTTCACTCTCGTATTAATTTGGTCAAATTTTGGTCTTCCCACAAATGCTGCATTTGTAGTTTACAGTCAAGTGGTATCTTGACGACTTGCAGTATAGATGTCCCATACGAGTGGTCACTTATCAAACCAACCTCCGTGATCCCAGTGAAATTAAAAATAGTTCAAGAGGAAGGGAGGGTCCGGTCACTCGTATTCGTCATAAAAACGTCATTCATGTCAAAGAAAATGAAATTTTAACTCGTAGAATTTTCACCGTAATGAAATCTTGGGTTGAAATTATTCAGGAAAATGTATTTTTTCTTGGGGGTAACCGGGATCATATCCCCGCGTGTCTCTATCACATGCTCTATTGTATCACTAGGTCCAAGCGATATAATCTCGCATATTTTATTGAAAAACGTATGGAATTAGTCTCTAAACAACCTCAGTTGATTATGACATATGGCATGTTATTAACTCGCTTGTTTAAACATGTCATGACCATTAGTCACAGGGTGTTAGATGATTACTATGACTTGCACAAACGTGTCATGTATCCTCTTACCGCTCAACAAGAGCGGAAAACTCGAAAGGATTATGGCACGAAAAGAGGTTGTCACTCCACTTCTTCTTCATCCGCCTTCGGTCAAACATCCTCCTCTCATCTCAACGATGATGATAATGATGGAAATGATGAAGGGACCTCACGTGCAAGCACTCCCTCTCCCCGTTTTGTCAATTCATTATCAAATGATATTCCTCGAGCCTTTTCAAACCCACCAAATATTAATCCTAACATGGAACCATTCTACTCTCGTCAAACCAAAATTCTAAACCGTCAAGTCCAATTGAGAGATGAGCAACAAGGTGGAATACGGTCAATCGGGAAGGGCATCAAAAACTTGTGGAGAAAAATGAAGAAATAAGCAATTTGGAAAATTGGTATAAGACAATATATCTATATTTACTACTTAGTTATATTTGTTGGTATTTATCTTTATTACCTACACTTCGGTATTCTAAATTATGATGTTTGGCAGAATTTTTAGTACTTAGTTTGGGCAACGTAACTTGCCTTGGATGATCGTTCCATTTTATCATCCTAAACCTTGCTTGCATGCATTTTGATACACTATGGTTATTTCTATGATATTATGCATGCTTGATTATTTCTTAGTCAATATGCCTAAGTTTGCTTCTCTAATAGAACTTAAGATAGCTAGGCTTGTGAATTTGATTATTAGGATGTACTAGATGATTCTTGAGGTAATTGATTCAGTTGCAAAAGAACCTTCCTGGATAGCATGATTCCACACAGGTTTCAAGGTCTGTAAAACTGGGAAAAATCTTCGTGTTTCCAAAAAACGGCCCCCAAAAATATTGGGCGGCCCTCATATATATCTGGGACTGCCTTTATATTTATGGGACTGCCATCAGGATCATGAGAATTTTACTGTGTCTCTTCTGATTTTCAGTGCAAATGACTATCCACTCTATAACTAAATACTTTCCAGATTTTGCTAATCACTTCTTGGATAATCATATAATCTCACCTTCCCATTCACTTACTTCTTTAATCCACTACTCCAAATAAATATAGTCTGCAGCCTCACATCTTCACACTCATTCTTCGTCACTTTTCTGCTATCTTCCATGGTAATTCTACCTTAAGCTTCCTCTTCTAACCCTCTAAGAAAATCAATTAACAATCCCCAATTTCCCCAACCTAGACAACTCTTTGTTGAATATATATAGTGATGAAGATGAACACTACCAAACCTTCTCCCATACAAAAATCCTCTCTCCATCTCCACCTAATGCACCATCAAAATTCTCTATCAACCGCAAGATACATCATCTACCTAGGGCACTACCTCTTCTTATTTGATTCAAAACCTAATCTTCCACCTCGTCCTCAAAAAATGACACACCCATCTTCCTCAAACCATTAAATCCCTTTCTTATGATATCATGGGTGCACCTCAAAGGACCTTCAAACTCTAATTTCCACTCTAAGTAGTCTATCCATCTATCCTGGTCAACAATTACTCTCTGTCACATTCTTGATACTCCTTCACTTACCTTTACACAACCACCACCTCAACTACCTCTTATGAGTCACCCTATTTACTTTAACTACCTTTCATGCATCATGGCTCAACTCGTCTTTGTTGTTTTCATAACCGAAACCTCTTCTTTACTATTAGGGATGAGATGAACCTAATGCTTGCTCACCTTGAATATCTTCTTACCTTTGCCATTGCCTTACCATCTCCACCTCGTCCTTAAAACATTTTCAATACTTCTAAATAATGATTTACCTAAACCTTTTGCTTAAAACCACTATCTATGACTCAAGAATTATCTAGGGTTCTTTTGAAGTATTAATATTTTTCGGGTTACTAGTGTTTAAATCTTTGTATTATCTATGTATTAGAAGAAATTATATTATCAGCTAAGCTTAGGTTTCGTTATAAGTAGTTTTGTTATGCGAGTATGAATTTTATATATTAAGAATGAATGGTATCTTATTGTTATGAGGAATGTGTATGCATTATGACTTATATGGCTACTTCTTTTCTTTCTTCAACATAGCCATATACATATATTTGTTGTAATCATTGCTACTTGTTAGAAATGTTCTCTTGCACTTGTATTTCTAAGTTGCTTTTGTAGCAAAATATCGTAAGATCGATCCCTTGGTGCCCCAAACAAGGGGGAGTAAACATCAAGGGGGGGTTTGGCATAGTTCGGCTGGTCAACAGTAGTAGCCAACTCAATAACTCTCTGATTGACCCCCTCTAGGGTGGTCGGTGCAATCTCCTGGATGGCTCCTACAAGGTCATCCCATGTATCTGTAATACCATAGCCTAACTCTCTAGTCGTCTGGCATCCTGGAGCGGCATCTAGCATATCAGCAAATCCATAAAGGTCTACCCTAGCTGTGGCAGGTCCAACCTGCCTAGCAGTACCAGCTGCCGAACTCTCCCCGACCTCGTATCCAGGACCAGGAGTAGTACGACACAGCCTCTTACGAAGCGGTAAACACATCTCAGGCATCTCAGTCTCATGAACAGGAGATGGTAGTGCATCTCTCTGTCTAATCCCAGCAGCTCGGGATCCCAGAGATCCCTCAACATATGTAGGGCCATTGGGTGGTGGTGATGATATAGGTAATGGTGGAGAGGGTATCTGAGGAAGTGGTGATGAGTATGGAGAGAGAGGTGATGGTGGTGGAGTAGGTAAGGCTAACAATCTCTCAGCAACTTCCTCGGAGAGGAACGGTGCCGGCGCCTGGGGTCGGATGGACATCCTAGCCGTGACGCGATAAGCAAGGTATGGGTCCTGGTCAGCTGAATAAGCAACAGCTGCAGGGTCGGCAGGAGCTAAGTGCTCCTCCTCCTCTGCATCATCATCATCATCATCGTCATCTCCTCTGTCAGCAGGATAGTCGGCTGGATCCTCCTCAGGATCCTCCTCGTCATCCTCCTCTAGGTCCTCCTCAGGGTCGGACTCCGGTATATACCCTGGTGACTGATGAGTAGGTGAGTCAGCAGCAGGCATTGGCTGCTCCTCAGCCGGGAATACCTCATCGTCCACTGGTAAGAACTCCGGGTAAACAGGCTCCGGAACAAATGGTACATAGATAGGTGAAGGTGGTGCCTGCTCTGGCTCCTCAGGGCCAGGCACGTAATCTGGAGACGGTGGATCCTGAAAAATAGGTCCCTCGACTCCTGGTGATCCTAAGGCATAATGGGTGGTCCATCGACTCCTGGTGAACCGATGTCTGAATCGTCCTCAGATACTGATGTGTATGTAACCGTAGAGTGCTCAGAAATCTGGACATGAAAGTTTCTGAAATCAAATTAGCTTGTATATGTATATTAATATAAGATATTATCCTATATTTAACGTAATATATTTAAACACGTATATCAAATTTTGCATGTATATAGCCTAACCGACTAATGCAACAATTTGTATATGAATACCCCGTAAAAAACCTTTAGTATGTAGTCATGTTTGGAAAACGGTTATAGCCAGCAAAAAATATTCTTGACCTGGTTCTCTTATTACCTTGGCTCTATGATACCAATCTGTAACTCCCCCAGTATGGTGCAGCGGAATTAGGATTCCGGGGTGTTAATTCAAGATCAACAGCACATGATATATATAAGAACGGACCATAAGTCGTTTTAAATTAATACATTGGAATTTAAATAATAGATATATTATAAAAAGCTATAGCTTTACTTGTTCTTTGTTTAATATTACAAAAGATAACATTAGATTTCCCAATAAACATGATGACATAAGTTTTTTAACAGTGCAATCTAAAACATATTCCAATACTCCTGGCACCTCGTGTCTATTGACTCCTGAAAACCATGCTTAAAATGTCAACAAATGTTGGTGTATTCATAGGTTTATGTATTTAAATTTATGAGGACACATGGGAGTGGGGGGAAACCTCTCCCGTGATGTTACAACATATGCAAACAATCACAAACCGATTACTGTTGCACTAAGCTCATGACACTGAAGATCAACCTATATTTGTTATTTTAGCAGTTATTTTGCGTACAGATGTTGTAACCCGCCATTCTAAGTCGACATGGTTAACGTTCGTTCCCGGTGATAGCTAATCACCCGCAAACAGGAGGTGAATTAATCCCAATAGATCCTATTTATATAACAATCGCGATCACATATGCAATTAACAATACATCATGCAATTTGACAGTTCATGAAAATGGCTCAGGGGGGTTTTCGATACTTAGGCAAAAACACATAATCAATATATTTAAAACACGTGCGTCCAATTTATAAAACAAAGCATGTTCTCACCCGAATATAGTAATCAGTAAAACTGTAAAAAGTGGGGCTATGAACTCACTTGAGTACAGATAGTCCAAATATCACAGATACAAAGTCACGCGGACGATAAAGCAACCTATTTAAATTAAGGTGTTAAGTATCGAGTACTTAATTAATAACATTGGAAATTATAATCTTATTGTTGTTTACATCGTACTATCGTTCGGGCTATCATAATTTAAGAGGTTCAAGACATGAGTAACGAGGGAGTTGGACACTTTAAATCGTAAATCAAACAAACTGTCGATAACGCCATCCGAAGAGGCCTCATTATGAACTCCCTTGTAATATAGCACTTTGATAACCACTCAATATTCTATATAGCTTAATCACCTGAACTAATCATTTTAGTATAAAAATAATAGTGTAAAGTGAATACGTTTATAAATATCTTTTCGTAATAATGACCTAATTTGTCGTTTTATGCCTGTTGCTCGCGTTTCTTACGTCACGTCTCGTAGTAGACGAGTGATCAAATATACATTTTCAAGTTTTTGATTTTTGCATGAATAGTGTTTTTCTATTCACAACAGCTCGTTTGTCGTTTTTAGTTTTTAATTAGCGTAAACTAGTAATGCGTAATTTTTTTTAACTTATTCGTTTTAATCCCGATTTTTTAGTGATTCCTTCAAGTACGTCTTTGTGATTAAAAGAGTATTTATATTATTTAAAGTTGGAGTCCGCATGATGAAATAGTAACTTTTACTTTCATAGTTTAAAAATTACTTTTATAAACTTTAATTAGCGAAAATGTTATAGTTTATTCGTTTTTATGGTTCGTTTTTAGCGATTCTTTCGGAGTACGATCTCGTAATAAAAGTTATACTGATATTAGATGTTTTAAAAATGAAAGTTGCTGTAATGAATTAGATAACTTTTATAAAATAGTTTTATAAAGTTTTTTATAGTCGTAAAATCGTAATTCACGTATCTTTTTCGTTATAAAAGGTTTTTCGAGTTTCTTCTCATTTTGGAATCGTCACGAGGAGTATTATTTTTGTTTAAAGTCAAAAATGCTACGTATTGAATTCGAATATAAAAACAGCCATATTTATAAAGGTGTATATCTTTATACAAAACCTTGTTTTATGTATTAATTAATTTTGTAGTTTACTATAAAACTCTTATAACCATATTTTAATATGTGGTACTTATAATAATGTCCAAGTTATCTATAGTCCTTTGTAAAGTCACGTACACAAGTTTTAACAATCTATTTCATTATCTTTCATTTGTAATTATTATTAAGTAACATTAAAAACCCTAATTTTTCACTTAGAATGTTTATCTTAAAACAAACTTGTAACATAATTTATAGATCCATTCTCATTGATATTATACCTATTGACATAAGATAAGTGCATAAATCGGATAAAACATTAGTGAAACACTCATTTTACATATTTAAAAGTCCTTAGTGGTGATTATAGCCATAATTAACATATAACACATAAAATCATAAGAATAAAAGTATAAAGGAATTAAGAAGACCTTAGAGATAGATTGCAAGAGATGAGAAATAAGTTCTAAACCGTGTTTAGATTCAAAAACAAAGCTTTACAAAGCTTTTAACCTAGATTAGGTTGGAAACCTTAATCTTCCCTTTTCGTCCATAATACTGAACAAATGATTGAACCCCCCAAATGCTTGCCAATACCTTGTATGCCATAGGATGGCAGACAAGAAAGTTACTAAAATACCCCTTCAAAATTCTGTCAGCAACCATTTATACCCAAAAACTGAAATTTTAACAAAATTTTTTCTAGTTTCATATCGCCATAAAAACTTCGTTTTTAGGAGTTATAAGGCGATCCATACATGAAAACAATCGTCTTGACAAGCTCTACCATAATCTTAAATAAAATTTTAACTTTATCATTTTTACGACACTGAAAAATGGGCTGTAATTTTCTGCATAAAACGACCCGTTCCAAAATTCTACCAAACGCCATTTTCACCATATCACAACTTCACAAATACGCCTAACTAGCCTATCTCCTTCCTCTAACACCTCTAACCAATTAAAATCACCTCAATATGAATTTATTACTTAAACACATGGATTCCAAAATATATAAAAATATAAATGCATGCATATACTTAAGAAAATAACATCAAGAATGGTTCTAGGATGCTTACAATGGTGTGTAGGAGTAAAGAAAATAATCAAACAAGAACCCCTCTTGTTCCTTATATGAGCCGAAACCCAAACACACTTAAATAACCAAACTTTTGATTTTAAACAACCTCAAATCTTGTAAAAACACTAGTCTTCAACCCCTTGTAACACCAATTGCACCTAAAACCAATAAAATCCTTCAATATCAAAAATCTTTAAAATCAAGAATCTTGTAAAAACCCTTGCATGATTAATTTGAGGTTATACAGAATGGTGGGGATTAATTTAGGAGTGATTTGGGATTGAATGAGAGTGATTTAAGAATCAAGATGAAGATTTTTGGTGGTTTGGGTGTGGGTCGTCGAAGGCAGTAAGGAGGGAAAGGGATGAATCGATTTTTTTTTCTTCTGTGTGTTTTTATGGTAGTGTTTGGATGGTATAAGGCCTTTTATAGGGAATAGATTTGGTAAAGTTATTTCCTATTAATTAGATAAGTAAAAAAAATGATTATTGGTTTTGGATATAGGCTGCCGAATAAAAATATATATAAGGGGTATGGGCTTTGGTAATTTTTGTTTTATCAATTTATTATTAGTTAGGCCCAAAACACTATTAAGTTAAATTGTAAAATGTATAAAAACACTATTTTCGACACGGTTTCGGCTAAAACGCGAGAAAAGTCGAGAAATACTAAAATAAAAATAATTATGTTTCCGGAGATAAAATATGATGTTTTTGATATCTTAAAACACTTAACGGATAAATATGCAAAGCATGATTCGTAAATAGCTAAAGACGATTATTTTTGACAATCGGCTAAAATTAAATTCTATAAAAATTAAAAATAGAATTAAAGCTCGGTTAAAAATATGGATTTTGAATTCGGGTTGTTAAACGGTGGTGCTAGAGCCGGTGGTGCTGGAGCTGGTGGTGGCGGAGCCAGTGGTGCTGGAGCCGGTGGTAGTGGAGCTGGTGGTGCTGGAGTTGGTGGTGCTGGACCGGCAGCGCCCGAAATTACTGGGTGTACTTACGTAACATTCATGAAGTGTGACCCATAACCTTTTAAAGGCACCGAAGGTGCCGTGGGATTATGTTAGTGGTTTGAGAAACTAGAATATGTGTTTCGAATCAGTGATTGCAAGGAAAGGGATAAGGTGAAATTTGCAACTGCTACTCTCCAAGGTCATGCATTGACTTGGTGGAATGGAAGGATTGCTTCCATGGGTATTGATGCTGCTAATGGTACTCCATGGACTGAGGTAAGAAAGTGGATGACCAAGGAATTTTGTCCTCGAAGTGTGTTGCAAAGGCTGGAGCAAGAATTGTACAACTTGAAGTTAAAAGGGACTGATATTGATGGGTATACAAACCGATTCCATGAATTGGCCTTGTTGTGTCCTAGAATGGTGGAGCCTGAGCAGGTGAAAGTGGAGCAGTATATTCGTGGGCTGTCGACGAATATACGTGGTGATGTGACATCATTGAGGCCTGCTGGCATTGATGAGGCTGTCTGTATGGCTTATCAGCTCATGGGACAAATAATACAAGACAAGACTGATGAGGCTTCTGAGGGTGAAAAGAGGAAAGGTGAAGGGGATCGTGGTGGTCGTGGTGACAACCGACGTTGTTGATCCCACGCCTTGATCGATTCTTTACGTAGTAAAGTGTTTGTTACCTTGGATGAATCCAAAATAACAATAGTTGAGGACGTCTGTTTGTATATAAATAGGTGTAGCGGAATCTTCCTTTGATACTCTGGACCTCATTACAAGCACTTTACAGTATTTAGCAATGGAACAGTACAACAATGATTTTATAACAAACTGCTTCCATATTATTGTTTAATTCGAGTACTTGATTAGTTACTGGGTTAAAACCTTGAAGCTATTACAATCTTTCTCTAAGATGTATTCTTTATCTCTTAAGTTATGTGTATATGTATGAGTTTCTGAAAACTTTAACTAGGATATCTTTTATACACATAGGGGTCAGTCCTTTTCAAGATAATTATCAATCATAATCACATACATCATCTTCCTAAAAATATAAAAAGATATACAATTCCTTTTTTATCTCCATGCTATTCTGTATCTACAAGTCGCACGCCTTTGAACCTTTAGCAGTATTTAATATTTCTGCTAGCCAGTATTAAACTAACTCTGGCGGTACTAAGTATGTACTGGCCAGTACTAACTTCATTAGTACTGTAGTTATCCCCTTGGCTGTATTAATCTTGGAAGTTTTATTACCAAACAATCCTCCCCTTTAAACTTGTGATTATCTTCAAAATCCCCTGTTTCTTCTGGATTAATTCTTATTCTCTTCTAATGATGATTCTTTCTCAAACATTCTTTTCTTCTGCACTTGGGATCTGGGAAATCTTAGTAGTTCATCCTGCTTATGTACTTTCCTTGTTCAACCTCAATTCTTACTTCAACATCTTTGTTATCTCTCTTGACTTAGAGGGTATTTCTTAATCTGTCAGCATAAGTAGCAATCCCAATTTTGCTTCGCAGATTTGAATACCACAAATTCACATAACCTCAAACTCTTATCATATTATTTATTCATGCTGATCTTACATATTACATCTTCTTCATCTAGCAAATAAATTATGCCGATCTCCCCAAAGCCAATCAAATCATAATCCTTTGGCCTTGAAGACTATATACTTTCTTTGACTAGCTCCTGTTATAAGTCCATACATCTTGTCTTATCAATCGTCTTCAAGCATCTCAATTAAAAACCTTATATGTCTTGGAATTACCATCTCTTTGAAGATTTGATTAATAACATGAAATTCTCAGTCAGAACACAAGTATTCTAATCCACAATCGGTTTTTTGTAGATAGAGATTCAACATCTTCTGCCCAAACTTTCTCTTGGAACTATGTCTAAGTATTCCCTTGAGATATTCCTTGCTCGGCATCTTCTCCTAACTTTTGTCTCGAGTAACAGTCCTACTTTTGTATAGGAAGGAGATTTCTTTCTTTTTGCTCCAGATTCTTTGACACTTCTTTTCTATTTCCTTTTGTGTATCAATATCTCTTCTTCAATCTTTTTAGGAGACTTCATCTTTCCACTTCCATGCTCCATAGGTCAATGTGTTGGTTAAAATCCCAGACGTTTTAAATATTGGTTACTAACTCTCATTATTAAGACATTCCCATTGAAGTACTAATATTTGTTAGTTTACATAATCTTAATGATTTAACAACTTATTCTCCTTGCTTGGCAAACTGTCTTTTGTTTTCTTCTTTAGAGCATGATACCTTATGACTGAAGGATCATTTCAATCTATCTTCTTTGTAGACTTGCTTCAGACATAGCTCTTTGCCTTTCCACTTCATCACCACACTGTCTCAGCAATTTCTTCATCCCTTGCAATTTGTGCCCTTTGTTCTTCATTCATTTGTTCTTCCAGTCTGATGGCTTCAGCAAAACTTAACCTTTCTTGTTCAATCTCTTTCTTAGACTTCTTCTTGGGCTCTGGTATGTGTTTAATTACACACACCTTTTACCTTTAAAAACAAGTTAAAATAACAAAAAACGGACTTAAAATGCCAAAAATATGCTTGTTTTGCTAATTGTGTTGTGCAGGAACGGATATCTAAGAAAAGGACAGAAAACTAAGCCAAAACGACAAATCCGGACACGGAATGGAAAAGCGTGGAAAAGGCAAAGTCAAGTCAAAGCCCAAGTTTAAAAATTCAACCAAAGTCAAGTCCCCAAACTTTAACAAACACAAGGACGTGTGGTGCAAACACAATTATAACCATGAAGGACCAAACCTGTCAAAAGCCCAAACCCTCACCCCCGGTTTTGAAACATTGTATATCTTCTACACACATTTCCCGCCAAATCCTAAACCCCACATCCTGTCCTTGTCAACTTCGTTGACCTCCCCACATCCCTCCAAAACCATCACTATAACTAAACCCCAACCCCACATGGGTATGCCAAGTTGGCAATCCATAATCCCACCAATTCGATCAAGGGTTTGGATTTAAGACCTTGGACACCAAGCATAACCAAGGGCCAGGATTTGAGTGTGTTTTCTACACTCTCACAACAAACACATATGCTGTTTTCTGTGTCTACAAAGAAGCACAAGGAAAGAAGACAATAGGAGAAACGCTAGCTTATTTTTTTGGCTATAAAAGCCCTTGTAAGCCATTGTGGCAGCAGTTAGTTTTTTTTAGTGTGTTAGTTTTAGTTACAGTTAGTTTTTTTTTTACTTAATGTACTTGTACTCTTTCTTTTTATGAAAATTCAGTTTGTCTTTCAAATATTGTGCTAAGTTACTTATACTTCTTTAAAAATCAATTAAGCTCTTGATATAAGCAATCTTTATAACCTCTTGTTAAACTTTAATCAAAAATTTAAGAAAAAGAAAAAGGAAAGAAACGGGTTACTATTGGATCAAATTGTGGATGAATGAGCAATATTGGAAGGCTCATTGGGTTGCTTAGTTTAAGCTTATTCATAAGCTTTGGGTAGGTTTAGAGCTTATTGACTCGCGCAAACTCACCCCTTAAAAATCATCTATATATGATATAAATGCACCAAGGGACGAAACCACGCGAGAGCAA
>BQNB010033043.1:0-52665 GCA_026074375.1 Tanacetum coccineum | reverse complement strand
TCATCGCAGCTCGATAACCCAATGAACGAATGGGACTAACAGGTGGTGGAGATGATACAGGTAAGGGTGGTGATACTGTAGTAGTGATAGTATTGAGGGTAGTGGTGGAGAAGGAATCTGAGGCAATGGTGATGACCATGAGGAAAGTGGTGATGGTGGTGGAGTAGGTATAGCAAGGAGTCTGACAACCTTTGTATCAGACCACAATGGTGTAGGTGGCTGATCTCTTACTTTAGGTACGTATAAATAATATATAATAATATACTACTTATATTAACCAACCCTAATCAAGTGTCCCTTGAAAAGGTTTAAAGAAAGAAAATTAATGAAATCCGAGTAGTATATGATATTCTCGGGTCGTTTATCCCCAACGAGGAATGCAATGGAAAATTGAGAGTCGATTTGATATTTGATGTACGAATTCAACAAGATTTTGATTGGTTTTCTAAATCTACGGGATAAATAATGTAATCTACACTAAAAGTAATTAAGGCAACACAAATTTAAACTAAAAACGCAAACGGGAATCCTAAAAACGTGACTTAAAACCCTAATTTATCAAAATTAAACCTAAAATGACTTTATAACTTTATAAGTCCTAATTGGACTTAAAAATGCAAGAACTAAGAAAACTAACAAAAACGAAATCGATTTAAGCTTAAAACACGTAAAACTAGTGAACGAGACTTCAAACCGGGGGACTTTAAAAAACTAAATATCTCATAATTTTAACCCTACGAAAGCAAATCTAATTTTCCTAAGTCCTAAATGATAAAAGAAAATTTTCTAAAAAAGAATTAGATTTTTTTGACTTTTTTATAATTTATTATGAATTAAAAACGATTTTAATGAAATTAAATGATTAAAAATACTAAACTAATTATAAAAATTCTGAAAATTTTGCAAAAGTAGCTTGAACAAAGCTTATCCTAAGAAAAATAAGATGGGTAAAACAGCTTATCAAAATAAGCTGTTAAAAATCAAATACAACTTATAAGCTAAATAGGCTAAAAAGGTTATAAAAGAATAATGTGTGCAAACTCAAACGGAAAAGACCCAAGGGCAGAGTGGTGAGTGTGTGTAGTGTTAAAACGTTTGGTGAGTGGGGTTGAGGTCCCGAGTTCGAGCCCTGCTCACTTGGGACTTCCCCCAACTCCCAAATGTTTTTTATTTGCCAGAAATAAGCACTTAAAGTGACAGAATGCTAAAAGCTTAAAAAGGTAAAACTATTTGCATTTTTAGCACAAATAAGCAACTACAAAGATAAATAAGCAAAAACAAGTAAAAAGCTATATCTAATAAGCATTAAGGAACATAAATAAGCACATAAAATAATCTAAACTAAACTAAAATGACAGATTCTTAAAAAGGCTTTTTAACATGAAAATTTTAAACTAAAAATGAATTAAGCTCAAAGAAGCTCTAACCTAGATAAAATAAGCTAAAACAGAGATAAACCTACACCTAATAAGCAAATGTGAACAAAATAAGCAAAGGAAAATAAGCAGAAAAGCATAGATAAGGCAAATAAGCACTTTGGCCAAAAACAGTCAACCAAACAGCCTAAGGGGTCACTTTTGGGCTTAATTTTAAGCACTTAAATGGATCCTTATGGCTTAGTGGCTTATATGCCCTTAAAGCTTGAACAATAAGCTACAATAATCAACATTTAAAAAGGAGTTTGAAATTCATTTAAGCTATTAAAAGTACACTTGAAAAGGCCTACTCACACAGATTTGAAAGCTTTTTGGTTTTCTTTTAAAAGACAAAGGGCTTTTGCAGCCCACTCATAAGCTCACTAAAAGAGCTCATTAGGTTATAAAAACTCAAAACAGGTTGAGACTAGCTGGTAATGAGCTTATGCTCAAAATTTCAAACTCTAAAAACAATTTTAACTAACCTAATTTTGAAAATGAAAAAGGACTTTTGACTTAGAAAATGAAATCAAGAAAACCATGACATATTTTTAACTAAAACACAAATGCAAAAGCACACTTAACTAAGACTATTCTACTGCATTTCTACACATAAAACAGGTATAAAGACACACTAATACTTACTAAATCAAAATCAAAACAGACAAGCTTAACTACAAACTAAAAAAACTCAGATTCAAAGTACTTATACAAGTCACTTTAAAACTTAAATTTTTCACTTTAAAATTTTTTAAAACAGATTATCTTAACTTAAAAGAGCTTGTTAAGGAAGGCAAAGTGACCCAAACAGTTTTGTAACCAATTTGACCCATTTCATCTCCTGTCCCAAACACCCCCTTAAATCTTAAAAACTTGAAAATAAGCTAAAACAACGCATGACTTGCATAAAACTGATCAAATAAGCAATAAATAAGAACAAATAAGCATGATACGGGCAAAAATAAGCAAAATAAGCTTAAAACAAGCAAATGCATAAATGACATGAAAATGAAAATTGCAACTTACAAAGGTCCAAAATGTTGTGGTTAGGAACTATAAAGCTTCCAAAATCAGTTCCTTATCACCCTGTAGCATATCACAATAAGGCACTAGACCCTCATCTAAGCCCGCATCCTTTTTAGCTATCTACCAAAAGGCTCAATAGATTTCCAATTTTCTTTAATGAAACAGCACACTCACAACAAGCTATGAAAAAGCTTGATATGAGTTTAAACAGCTTCTATAAGCTTATGAGAGCTTATAGAAAATGCTTTTAAACACAAGAGATCTTGAATGCATAAAACTTGAAAAGTAGACAAAATTTAAAAACTTGAAAACTTAAATTGCATTAACTTAAAAATAGAGTACATAGCTGGAAATTTAAATTAAAAGACTTAAAAACATAAATGAAAGCATTAAAAAGTAAATTTAAAACTAGACTACACTACTCCTAAATTATACTAGTTACTCTTGCAATGAAAATTAAGCCCTATTTATATATAAAAGCTTGCACAAAGGTGTTCTTCTTGTGTTTGTTGTGTGAGGAGAAACCAAGCCTCATCTTGGCCCTTTATTTTTTCTTGTTCACCAATCCTTTGCATCACAGCCCTTGATTAATTTTGATGTCTTCATGACCAATGAAAACCCATAGGATTGCCAGCGTGGATGTGTATTTATCTGGGGTGGGGTTCGTTTGAGATGGTGATAGTTTTGTTTGGTGGAACAGTAGACGAGGTGGGGAAATTGACAGGGGAAATGAATAGTATGGCAAGAAATTTTGCTTTGGGGTGAGCATGTTAAAGGTTTGGGGAAATGGCAAAAATGGCCCCTTATGTTGTATGTTTTCTTTACACACACAGTCCTTGATGGTAGTAAAGTTATAAGGAGTTGGCAGATTCAGCCCCTGAGGTTATATATCTTTATTTCATGAGTGGTCCTTGTGGTGAAATTTACACTAACAAAAGTTTGGATGGTTGTTTAAGTGTTTTAAGGGTTTGGGCTTAGGATTGGGTGGGTATAGTATAAAGGGTATGGGGCCATTTTTTTGGTATTTTGTCTTCAAAAATGATACATCCAATGGTGAACCCGGCCATTAGTGGGTACGGGTTAGGCCATTGAGTATTTCTTCGGTTTTGGCTCTGCCTTTACTTTGACTTTGTCGGGGTTGACTTTGGTTGACTTTTTGAATTCGACTTTTCGACTTTTGGCTTTTGGCTTTGACTTTTTCTTCACGCTCTTTTCGTTCTCGTGCTCGGTTTTGTCGTTTTGGCTTCGATTTTGTCCTTTTTTTTTTGAATATCTGTTTCCTGCCAATATCAGATGCAAAACACATAAATACAATGTATTTTTGGTATGTTTTTAGTCTTTTAAGCACGTTTTCCTAGGTAAATGGTATGTGTAATTAAGCACATACCAAAATCCCCCATACTAAGATATTGTCGTGTCCTCACGCAATGCCATAAGTAAACACTTAAGAAAACCGAGAATCTCAATCCCCCTTGACTAATTACCTCGAAAAGTAGCTAAGTGTTCATCAAGGAGAATTAAAGAATCATAAGTTTTGAAAAGCCCCGTTTTGACCATTTTTAAATATTTACACTTATTCACACACATATTTTTGTATTTTTTCTTTTTCTCATTTTGTTTGTACTTTTCTTTTTAAGCAACTAACTAACATGTTTGACTTTCGTTATTTTATAACTTTTAGGGATCATAGAACAAGAAACATGTCAATGTTTTTATGTTTTTGATTTTTTCTTGTTTTTATATACTAATAAAAGAAAATGAATTTTTTTTTTTTTTTATATTTTTATAAAGAAAATAAATTCACAAGGAAGGATCTTCAAAGCACTAATTGTCAAACGTCGAAACGAAAATCACTTACACTTCTCCCCGGCAGCGGCGCCAAAAATTGATCTCTTACTTTAGGTATGTATAAATAATATATAATAATATACTACTTATATTAACCAACCTTAATCAAGTGTCCCTTGAAAAGGTTTAAAGAAAGAAAATCAATGAAATCCGAGTAGTATATGATATTCCCGGGTCGTTTATCCCTAACGAGGAATGCAATGGAAAGTCAAGAGTCGGTTTGATATTTGATGTTTGAATTCAACAAGATTTTGATTGGTTTTCTAAATCTACGGGAAAAATAATGTAATCTACACTAAAAGCAATTAAGGCAACACAAATTTAAACTAAAAACGCAAACGGGAATCCTAAAAACGTGACTTAAAACCTAATTTATCAAAATTAAATCCTAAAATGATCTTTTTAACTTTTATAAGTCCTAATTGACTAAAATGCAAGAACTAAGAAAACTAAACAAAAAACGAAAGCGATTTAAGCTTAAAAACACGAAAAACGTGAACGGGATTCAATCCCGTTCTTTAAAAAACTAAAATCTACAAATTTAACCCTACGAAAGCAAATCTAATTTTCCTAAGTCCTAAATGATAAAAGAAAATTTTCTAAAAAAGAATTAGATTTTTTTGACTTTTATTTTATTTATTATGAATTAAAAACGGATTTTGTCTAAATTAATTATAAAAAATACTAAACGAAATTGGAAAAATCTGAAAAAAATGCAAGAAAATACTTTAAGCTATGAAGAACCTAGGAAAAATACAAACTTTGACAAACAGCTTATAAATAAGCCGTAAATAAGCCAAAAACTTCTGAAAAGCTTAAGGGCTAAAAAGGTTATAAAAGAATAATGTGTGCAAACTCAAACGGAAAAGACCCAAGGGCAGAGTGGTGAGTGTGTGTAGTGTTAAAATGTTTGGTAGGTGGGGTTGAGGTCCCGAGTTCGAGCCCTGCTCACTTGGGACTTCCCCCAACTTCCAAATATTTTTTATTTGCCATTTTTTACAACTTTTTAGTTAAGCTAAAAATAAGCAACTTTTCCAAAAGCACTTTTTATATAAGCCACAAATAAGCATAGAAATAAGCACTTAAAGTGACAGAATGCTAAAAGCTTAAAAAGGTAAAACTGTTTGCATTTTTTAGCACAAATAAGCAACTACAAAGATAAATAAGAAAAAACAGGTAAAAAACTATATCTAATAAGCATTAAGAAACATAAATAAGCACAAAAAATAATCTAAACTAAACTTAAATGACAGATTCTTAAAAAGGCTTTTTAACTTGAAATTTTTAAACTAAAAATGCATTAAGCTCAAAGAAGCTCTAACCTAGATAAAATAAGCTAAAACAGAGATAAACCTACACCTAATAAGCAAATGTGAACAAAATAAGCAAAGGAAAATAAGCAAAAAAGCATAGATAAGGAAAATAAGCACTTTGGCCAAAAAATAGTCAACCAAACAGCCTAAGGGGTCACTTTTGGGCTTAATTTTAAGCACTTAAATGGATGCTTGAACAATAAGCTACAATAATCAACATTTAAAAAGGAGTTTGAAATTCATTTAAGCTATTAAAAGTACACTTGAAAAGGCATACTCACACAGATTTGAAAGCTTTTTGGTTTTCTTTTAAAAGACTAAGGGCTTTTGCAGCCCACTCATAAGCTCACTAAAAGAGTTCATTAGGTTATAAAAACTCAAAACAGGTTGAGACTAGCTGGTAATGAGCTTATGCTCAAAATTTCAAACTTTAAAAACAATTTTAACTAACCTAATTTAGGAAATGAAAAAGGACTCTTGACTTAGAAAATGAAATCAAGAAAACCATGACAGATTTTTAACTAAAACACAAATGCAAAAGCACTCTTAACTAAGGCTATTCTACTACATTTCTACACATAAAGCAGGTATAAAGACACACTAATACTTACTAAATCAAAATCAAAACAGACAAGCTTAACTACAAACTAAAAAAACTCAGATTCAAAGTACTTATACAAGTCACTTTAAAACTTAAATTTTTCACTTTAAAAATTTTTAAAACAGATTATCTTAAGCATCACGTGCTGCCAAAGCGGCAGTAACGCCTTGGTCAATCATTGCCTGAAGCTGGGCATTAGTGACAGATGTGGTGTTGGTTGTTTCTGGGGCTGTGTTTGACCTCGTGGCTCTTTTTGGTGCCATTTTCTTCAATCACAAGAAAATATAATACCCGTTAGATTTCGTAAAATCATAACCATGACATGACATATACACAATAAGTAAAGAGAGATCACAACACACAGTGAAATATACAACTGAATTGAAGTTAACAATGGTGTAACTAAATCGACATTCATTCATAATAAATTCGATTACAGACATGACATAATACCACCATTCCATATATAATTAGAAAACATACATGATTGGTTCAGATACAAAATGATCACAACGATTAGGTTACAAGATAAAATATACAACCTAAAGCCATACTAGCCGGGAATTACCCGTAATACTTAGTAGGCTGTACAAAACAACTAGCCATAACATGATCTATGAACTGCTACCAGCCTCCTCTGGTGCATCTGGCTGTGCAGGACCTTTAGCGGGTCCCTGCTGTCTCTCGAACTCTGTCATCTGGGTCTGAAGTCTCTTCAGCAGCTTTAGTGCCTCAATGAACTGTGCCTGTCTCCTGCGGTCCGCTGCCAGCATCTCTGTAATCGCCGCCTGTCTCCTGCGGTCTGCTGCCTGTAACTCTGTAATCACTGCCTGTTGTGCTACTACCTGAGTACGTAATGACATAACCTCTGCACGCGCAAGGTCACTCACATCCATGGATCATCCCCAAGCCTCTCGATACATCCTAGTCTCAGCCTCCATGAGCCTAGCAATACGAGCATGTGCACGCCTATCCCTATACAGCATGTTGAGCCGACCAGTCATCAGCTGTCGCTCAGACTGCTCATCATCCAACCTCGTATAGATCTCGTTTGTGTCTTGTCTAACCCTAGTGGTAAACTTGGTCATCCGTCGACCTAACTCTGTGTCATCAGTCGTTGGTGCCCCTGGCATGTCTACTAGCATCTCATCCCAAGTGTCGGTGATCCTATAACCGACATCTCTCTCTAGATCCCGCATAATATCCATGCCCATGGTAGCAACAAAATCATAGTCTGCCCTAATACCTCCAGAAGGTCTAGCAGTGGGGGCAGACGAGCTCTCTCCTACCTCAAATCTCGGACTGAGAGCGATACCTAACCTCTTCCGAGGCGGTAAGGTAACCTCGGGTCTGTCTGCTCTACGGTCAGTAGAGAGTAGATGTAAAGGTGGTGATGAAGTAGGTAGCGATATGGGTATAAGTGGTGGTGTCCCCGATTGTGGGGTACCTAACGGTGGCGTATCTGCTCTGGTGTGGGAGAGTATGATATGTGGCAGTGGTGAATGGGAAGTAGATGGGGCCTCAGCTCTCAGCCGGATCATCGCAGCTCGATAACCCAACGAACGAATATGACTAGCAGGTGATGGTGGAGATATCACAGGTACTGGTGATGATACTGATAGTGGTGGTGAGGGAATCTGAGGTAGTGGTGATGACCATGGAGAAAGTGGTGATGGTGGTGTAGTAGGTATAGCAAGGAGTCTGGCAACCTCTGTATCAGACCAAAATGGTGTAGGTGGCTCATCTCGGATCGATATCCTAGCAGTAACCCGGTATGCAGGATGTGGTGGTGGTGTGGTCGCAGACTCGTCGGTCTCAAACAGCTCAGTCTCCTTAGCAGATGGGGCATGATCAACAGCTGGTAAAGCAACAGCTATAGAGTCGGTAGGAGCTGGGTGCTCCTCCTACTCTTCATCCTCCTCAATATCAACATCATCATCCCCGTCATCATCGAATGACTCATCCTCATCCTCGCCATCGTCTCCTCCGTCGGCAGGATAATCGGCAGGATCCTCCTCAGGGTCCTCATCATCATCCTCCTCCGGATCCTCCTCAGGATCTGACTCAGGAACATAGCCTGGTGAATCAGTGGTAGGTGAGGCAGTAGCAGGTAGGGGCTGCTCTTTAGCTGGGAGTACCTCATCCTCTAGTGGCATGAACTCTGGATAAACTGGCTCTGGAACAAAGTCTGGTGAAGGTGGGTACTCAGGACCCGACACATAATCAGGAGATGGTGGGGCCTGAAAAGTAGCTACCACATAGGCATATGGGTCCTCTGGCATCACGGGTGGTCCATCGACTCCCGGTGATCCAATATCTAGCAAATCCGCAAATGGGCTGGACACAGCAGTGTATGTAACCGTGGAATCCTCATAATCCAACATGACTGTATCTAAAAATCCAAAGTTGCTTATATTAGTATTTAATATAAGACTCTTGTAGTAATATACATTTATATCATAACATGTATATCAATCATAAATGCATCTAGTCTAATCAACTAATGCAACAACTAGTGTATGTATGTCCCGTGAAAATCCCTTGTATGATGCAATGTTGACAAAAAAATTAAATAAAATAGTTTATGTACAGCAAAACATTTGACTGGGTTCTCTATAACACTTGGGCTCTGATACAATCTGTAACACCCCCAAATTGGGTCACAAGCGGAATAGGGATGGGGGTGGTACCTTATTGATCAATAACACAAGATATATATAAGAAGCCATTAAAACGCGTTTAAAACTGATACGTTGGATTTTAACAATTTGTTTGTTACAAAAAGCCCGATGCTTCACTTGTTCCACTGTTCAAAATACAAATATTTCTAGCCCATATATGATATTCATAATGTAATGCGACATAATCTTTAATGCATTGACTCCAAAATCAAAACCACAATGTATCCCTCATGCACCTCGTGCTTTATTGTCCACTGAAACAACATTGCTTAAAACGTCAAAATATTGTTGTGTGATTCATTAGGTTTATAAAATGTATAATGTGGACCGCAAGATTATCCCATGATAATGCAACACAATGCCAAACATCATAAAATGTAATTACGTTTTCCTAAGCTCATGACACTAAAGCTCGACATGTATGAATTGCAATATAAATTGCCAACATTGCCCGTGATGATGTTTTAACCCGTAACATCCTATGTCCGACATGGTATACGTTCGTTTTCCAGCAAACCGGCACAGTGAGCATGACTCACCAGAACGGGGATGTCAATCCTAAATAGATCTATTTATAACATTCGCGCTCACAATAGTAATTGACAGTTCATGATAATTGGCTCAGATGGGTTATCGCTACTTAGGCAAACACGTAATCGTAATGTGAAATGTCCACTTGCGTCCAATTGTAAAACATGCATATGTTTCTCACCCCAAAACTTGTAAATCATTAAAATGTAAAACGTGGGGCTATGAACTCACCTTGAGTTAATGATAATCCAAATACAACAGAAAATGTGTCACGGAAATGACGGAATGCAACCTAATTAAACGTAGGTCGTATAAGTACTAAGCACATTGATTAACTAATGCCATATATAATTCTATATAGCTACATCACCATCTAATCGTGTTTGTGAAATCATATTTATAAAGTTAAAATGTTTATAAATATCTCAATAGTAAAAACGACGCAATTTCTTCATTTTAAGCATGTTTTTTACTGTTCATAAACATGTTTATAAAATGTATTTTTTTTTATTGATTGAGTTATCGTATTTATTTTTTTTTTTTTTTTTTTTTTTTTTTTTTTTTTTTTTTTTTTAAAAACGGGTCAAATGTCGTATTTTATATCCGTTATTGCTCCGTTTTTAGCGATTCTTTCGAGCAAATCTTTGTTATTAAAGTTCTTCATATGATGGTGCTTTCAAATGTTCATGTATGAGATGAACAGTAACTTTTATAAAAGTATTTTTATACATTTAAGTATATAAACTCGCGTAATTCATAACTCCTTCGTTATTGATCGAAAAATTACGATTCTTATTGTTTTGGAATCCTAAAAATATGTGTGATCTGAGTAAAATAATAAACTTTATATATCAGAAGTATTTTGTAACTTGCTTTTATAAAATTTCTTTTATAAAACCGTTTATTAACGTATAACTTGTAAACTACGTATCTTCTTCGTTATTAATCCGTTTTTCGAGTTTCTTACCTTTTTGGAATCGTCATGAGACGTACTATTTTATAAAAATGTTAAACCCACTGTTTGGAAATCGAATTAAAACAGCCCTTTTATAACTTTTATATAATTAATTATATACACTTGTTTTATATACTTTTCAACTTAATAAAATACCACAATTCTTCCACAAGCCTTTATACCATATGTCTTACATATTATTATGTCCATTAGTCCATATTTTGTCCAAGTGTCCAAGTTAACAAATCCTTAACAACACTTTCAAATCATAAACTTTCTTAAGTAACTTTTACTTACTAGTTTATACATGAACTTTTTACACTTAAACCAACATGATACAATACTTATATTTCCTTCATGACATGATATTTACAACCATATAACATGTGTAAAAGTGTATAAAATCATAATCACAAGTAAAAATCCATTTTACATGTTCAAAAGTATCATAAATGGTGATTTTGCTACATAGAACTTATATATACATAAAATGATAAATGTAAAGTTATTAAGAGTTTTAGATAACCTTATGATGATGTAGTATGGTAGACCACAATATCTAAACCCTTGTTTAGATATAAAACCAAAGCTTACAAGCTTAGAAAACCCTAATTCCAATAGAAACCCTAATCTTTTCTTTTCCTTGCTAAACCTTCTTAATCAACCAACCAAGCTTCCAAACCTTCTTGTATCACCTTAGATATGATCTTAGTTACTTGTATAAGTGGTAAAATAAGTTGTATGAATTATTTGTGGTGGGTGGTTTTCTTGGTCGTGACAATATAAGGGAAAAGGAAGAGGAAAAGATGTTGATTTTTTCTTATGTGTTTTGTGTTGTGGGGTTATTATTGAAGTTAGGAGTGATATATATGTAAGGACTCAGTCAAGTATTAAAAAAAGACTATAAGTCACCAAGGGGGGGGGGGGGGTTGGTGGGTTGTTTGGACGACAAAAACAAAAGAGACAAAAAAGGGGTATGGACTAGTGGTCAAAAACCTCTAGTCATGAGCTAGTTTTTCTTACTATCTTTGAATTGTAACAAGCCCTAATAATACTAGTGTTTCATGTCTCCTAATGTGGATGTTATCTATGAAAATGTGGATGAGTGACTTAATATTGGAAAAAAAAAGAAAATGGAAGTAAATTTGCAAGTATTACTTGAAAGTATAAGTTGTAGTTTCTTTTATTAAGTGTAAGACTTGAAATAAAAATGTCTTGGTTTCTTCCTATATATATGGGACGTCCCCATATATATATATATATATATATATATATATATATATATGGGTAAATTTTTATAAACTTTGGGTATTGGGTATAAACCTGGGTATTTGTTGAAGCGTAGAAATGTTTTTGTGGTTCCGGGCATGCCTAAACGTATTTTATCGCGAAACATAAACGTTTTACGTAATCAATAAAAATACATTGAACAAAGTTAATAATTATCATCAAAATAATTACTTAACACTTTCTTGATTTAAACATTTAATTGTTTGATGCCCGTTTACATTGAATGATCTTTTTTAGCTTACGCGATTTAACTTAACGATTACGATTTAAAGCAAACGCGTACAATACTAAAAATACATAGTGAATTTATTGACGTCGTAAATGACCCTAAAACACGGGGTGTTATAACACGTAGCACCATGGCTGCAAACACCATTCTCATGGTGTTGCCCCGTCAAGAAACCCCGCAAGCCCAAAAAATAAACCTTACCCGCTTTACACACAAAAAACTCATAATCCGGTAAAACAAGCTAATCTAACCATCTTCAAACAATGTTTTAGAAATAAGGCACAACATCAACAAACCAACCCCATAGGCCCCAAAAAGGAACCTGCTCATAAGCCCACGAGTGTAAAAAGCTATTTCCAAAAATTGAATAGCCTCATAAGCTGGTAAAATAAGCCAATCCAAACACCCCCTATAAACCCCTAAAATTAAAACACAACCCTAATCTAAAAACATAAAAAACACAAAATCAACAAAAAAACCTAAATTAAAAAATAACCCTAATTTTATCATAAAGATACTTGCAATCCATATTCAGTGTGTGTGTTTTTTTTTAACCACAATCCTTAAAAAATATATTCGAAATTTATAAAAAAACTTAGTGTCAGCATCATCCTTCTTCTCCATATGGATCCTCAAATCTGCTATACAATGTCACCTCCCAGAAAACACTATTGGAAAGTTTGTGTGTGTTTTTTGTGTGGTAACCTTCAACACGATTATCAGAAAACACCTATAAGCCAGAAAGATGATGTGGTGTTTAGAGAGATTAGTGAAATCCAGATGGTGGTAGAAAGGATATGGGAGAAGCGACAATGGGAAGGTTTAAGAGGACACATATGTGGAGAAGAGATAGATGGACAGGGACAGTGGGAAACATGGGTTAATTAAATAGCGGGTCGGGTGCATTTAATTAAATAGCGGGTCAGTGAGTCGCACCCGGCGGGTTCCGACGGGTTAACCCAGCTCCCGGCGGGTTCCGGCGGGTTGACCCAGGTTTGCATTAAATGCCTTAATACCCGAAATGCTGCCTTTTAATAAAGGTATATAATGGTTTATTAGTTTTTGAAATAGTGTTTTTCCCCGCAATTTTGAAGACGTTGACACATAAATCTAAACATGCTTTTACACTCGTAGTAACAGTATGGTCGACCTTTCACCTCTTATCCCATGAATTGGTTAGGAAAAAGTTTTGTCTTCAAAAAAACCCGAATGTTTTGGCGTGTCTAGCTTCTTTGCTACTAACCGTGCTCTTCTTTTTAAATAGGTGTATCGTTTTATAACCCAAGGATCTTCCTTATATGATCAAGGTTCATTAGAGCTATTATAGTGATCGAGGTGCTCTTGATAACTACAACTCTTTGTCTAGGCGTTCTCCTTGGATTGACATTGTTAGAGAGTTATATGCTCTTTCTCATCAAGGTATTGATTTATCGCTTTTCGTTAGGAACAAGGTGATTAACGGGGAAGACACTCTTTTTTGGGCTGAAATTTGGCTGGATAAGGTAGCTTTAAAGCTTCATTACCCTAGACTTTATGCCTTAGAGTCGCATAAGCAAATTAGTGTGGCTGCGAAAATAGGGCATGCTTCCTTAGATTTCTCTTACCCTCGTTCTCCTAGAGGTGGGTCGAAGAGGAGTAACAACTTCATCTCTTATCCCGTACTGCTGATCTTCTTTTGTCTCATATGCTAGATCGTTGGGTTTGATCGTTTGAGGCTTCATGAGATTTCTCGGTGAAATCAGTTCGTAACCGTATTGATGATATGTTATTGTCAAAGGAAGAGGTGCATACTAGATGTGTCAATTTTATCCCCATTATGATAAATGTTTTTGCTTGGAAACTTCGCTTGGATAAATTACCTACACGCTTTAATCTTTCCCTTAGAGGGCTGAAAATTCCATCTATCATTTGCTTGTCATGTAGCATTTCGGCGGAGTCTACTTTTCATCTTTTTTTTCTCGTGTTCTTTGGCTCGTCAAGTAAGGAGTAAGGTAAACTGTTGGTGGGAGCTTGATGATCTTGATATTCATTCTTACGAAGAGTGGCTTCTTTGGTTTAATAATCTTCGTTTGTCTAAGTGCTTGAAAGTGGTTTTGAAGGCGTTTGCTATGCGATGTGGTGGTCTATATAGCGATTCATAAATTGCTTCTTATTCGGGGATAGTCATCAGAGAAGGGATATTCTTTTTGACGATATAGTTCAATTGTCATTTACTTGATGTTCTAGTCGTTGTATTTTTAAAATTAATTGGGTTACTTGGATGCAATATCCTAGTAACATTAGTTTGTAATCTCTTCTAGCCGCTTGCTAGTTTTATAATAAAATCGCCGTTCAAAAAAATATAATCGACCTTTCGGTCGGTCAGCCATTGAAGATTTGATCGGGTAGTCAATCGAATGGTTGTGCGTGTGGGTTGATTTTTAATTGATATTTTGAGATATACTTTTTGTTGTGACCGCGATCACTTTATTATGATCATTTAGTCATGCATTTGATGTTAAAGAAAGAAAGTTAAGTTGTTGCTAAGACTTTAGCGTGACCATTACTATCGGTCGTCTCTTCGTCTATTGAACGCATGTATATTTAAAACAATTTTTGTCATGTATCTCAGTATGGTGCATGTAAGCCGGTTACAAGTTTTTATGGATGTCTACATATATTTAGCTATTACTATTACTTGAGTGAGAGTGAGTGAAACTTGTACGCAATATAACGTAAGTAAATCGCCTACGCATCATCATAATTATTTGTCCTCATTGACACTATCTCGTATTATAATTTCTCATTAAAAAAAGCGTTTTTATTTATAACATGATAGTAATAATAATGTTTGCAGCTTATTATTACACATATATAGAATTGATTCAGCAATGCTATTTAACTTTCTTACAGAATAGTTATATTACGAAAAACGAAAACTTGTTCTTTGAAAATAACACTTTCTATTTTGTTTTGATTAAAGACACATTTTGCATTATCCACAGACTTTATAACTTGATTTCTAAAAGCAGGTATAGGCTTTTAAAGATAGAAATGTTTTAATCATTGTTGTTATGACTTACATCCAATATAATAAATCTTTTACGAAAAGTTTATACATTAACACATTAATAATTTTTAGACCTTTTGATATTATAAATTTAAATTCACTAAACCTTTACAACTTGATAAAGTGTCTTAAATAACGAATGCATTAAATATCTTTAATTTATAAAGAGATTCAAGAATTAAGACCTCTTCCTGTCATTTAGACTTAAAATGAGTGTTCATTATGGTTAAAATGAAACATAAATATTTTCGTCGTTTTTAGATTTTTTCATAAACCCACCAGAGTGGATGCCATAATTTGCAAATAATAAGTGTTAGAAACGTTTTACTCGTTTTTATTCTGTATATAGATATTTCGATCCAAGCAATAGTTCAAATTCACCTATCGTATGATCGCTTGAACTTACAATTATTAGTTGGGTTACCTAAATGTCGTTGTCTGGTGAACAACAAGCATGTTAGTCTTGTAGAAACTAAAGATTGTAGAAACTAAAGATACAATGCAAAGCTTTATCGAATTGATGATTAACTAAAGAGAATACACGAGTATTTATAGAACAAAATAAAGATGAAACCCTAGAAACAAAACGGGCCTAAACAAGTGGGCCGTGCCAACAGGCCTTTATTAGCTAATATCCTCCCTCAAACTCACAATGCCGCAACAGTGAACATTGGGAGTTTGCCAAACATAAAATAAACTAAAACTGAAAAACAAACACAGAGCGGAGCGTCTCGGAGTGCAGACTCAGTGCTAGACGAAGTCTCAATCCAATGCAATCCGAACAAAAAAAACCAAAAAAAAAACAATACCAATGCTAATACCAATGCCGATGCCGATGCCGATGCCGATGCCGATGCCAATGCCAATGCCGATGCCAATGCCAATGCCAATAACAATGTGAATACCAATGCGAATGCGAATACCAATGACAATGTCAATGCGAATATCGATGCCAATGCCAATGCAAATGCCGATGCCAATACCAATGCCAATGCGAATGCAAATACCAATGCTAATGCCGATACTAATGCTAATGCTAATGCTAATGCGGAGTGGTATGAATGGCTAGGTGGTTTGCATGTTTCTTTCAATGTTCGTCTGTTTCTTGAGGGGGTAGGGGGACTATTATGTGGGCTATTTGGAATTTCCTGAATCTTTTGATCTTTTCTAGTCCCCTTCCAAAAAAGGCGACGCTCTGGGATTACATTGTTTCTCAATCTTATTTGTGGATTTCTTCTAGAAATCCTAATTGTAATTTTAGTTGGGTACGTTGGTTGAAAAACCATATTGCTACTATAGCCTCTATGTAATCTTTCTATCTAGCTTCTGCTAGCTTTTTATTATATCCGTCGTTCAAAAAAAAAATGCTAATGCTAATGCCCCAATACCAGTTTCCCTACCAATACCAATACCAATACTACTGATCTAAAAAAGCTATCGAACTCCAATATATCAAACCTTTTTTTTTCTTTTTTTTAAAGCATAATCCAACTCATCATATTACTCTGCACAAAATACCAATCCCAAGATACCAAATACCAATCCCTAAGATACGCTAGCAAACCAACAAACAATCCTCCGGTATGACTTAAACGACAAACAGATCAATAAAAAAACAAATACTATCATTCTATAAACATCACTTACTGTTGTCCATTCTATACAAAATCAACCGACCTAATATATAGATCTTCATCCTCATCAACCAATCTAAATCAAGCTACCAATATTCCTTTTCAAATTAATACATACAAACGGCAAAGATATAGCTAACGAATTTATTCATATCGTCCGAGATGAATACAAATACTTTATACAAAGATCGTAGGTTTTTTTTAACAAACTATATTCAAACGTTTCTAATACCATCCAAACAAAACAATAGAACCGATTCACTATTCAAACGAAACCAAAAAATCAAATCAAAACGAAACCCTTAACAAACCTTTTTTTCTTTTTCTTTTTCTTTTTCTTTGACTAACAACAACAAAATCGGGATCCCTCCGGATCACCAACAATTAGTTGATGACCGGAGGATAACAATATATATCGACTTGAACCTAAGCTCTTGATACCATGTAGAAACTAAAGATACAATGCAAAACTTTATTGAATTGATGATTAACTAAAGAGAATACACGAGTATTTATAAAACAAAATAAAGATGAAACCCTAGAAACAAAACGGGCCTAAACAAGTGGGCCGGGCCAACAGGCCTTTATTAGCTAACAAGTCTTACGATCTCAACTCTACCAATATGGGAACAATTCATAGTACGAACTCGATCTAGTAATAATGAGAAGAAGAAAAAAAAACTCACTTAATTGTTTCTAGATTTTCAATTTTTTATTCATGCAATAATCTTGAAATAGTATCTAATTCGGTTAAAAAAGTTAATTCCCCAAAAATTCTTGCATTAGCTTGCAAGCTACGGCTCGCCACTATCTTCAACGTCTTTTCTTTAGTCTTTGACTTATATGTCTCCTACTTTCCATAACTTCGTCATATTTTAGTCTCAAAATAAAATTGATGCTTTTCTACCACGTAATTTATAAGTAAAGAATCACAAATATTACAATAAAAAGATGGATTTTCTTGTCTTTAAGTCATTCGATAAGATGAGCACTTGCGTTTTTCTACGAACTACGTATTTGATATGATTGATTTAACTATTATATGAGATCATACAAAGCATAGCATTTTCTAAAAATGAGTTTGGACAAATTTTAGGTTTTTCTAAATAGTTGAGTACAATGTCAACACGGATGCTTTAATTTTCTGAGACAAGCAAAATTTGAACGGCAAGTCGTATTATAAGCAACCTATCGATTGGTGACAAGAATTACAAAGCTACACAATGGATGCCAAAGCGTTAGTAAACCAATCAATTCGACTAAGGAACAAATCATTGGTGTTAGACTGTTAGATGAAAACCAAGTGAAAGAAACTAGTTTAATGTGGTTGAAGATTAAATGTTTCTTTGTAATTGTGTAATACTATCATAATACTCGTAACATGTAGAATGTACGAACATATAGTAGGACAGTATTAATATGATGTGTAACTGTATTAATTTGTAGAACTTTACAAATTATAGATACAAGTATTTTGTGTACTTAGCTTTTTGAAGGGGGATACAATTGTAGGCTTGTAGACTGCCTTACTCTCAAGTAAAGCATAAAATAACTCGACATGCTTTATTCTTTCATCTCTCTTTTTCTTTATTGGGTAATACTTCTCTTGTGACATTTCCATGGTTTCTAATGATATAATTGGAAGGAGAAAAAGGTAACCATAAAAGAGAAAGGATACATATTTATTATATTTGGGGTGATTAGAGAAATGTCGGAAACGGTCTCGGAATTAACCTGGTAAAGCCGCGTAGATTTAAGTTAAAAAGACTTGCCCTTCCCGGGTAACCTGAACATGAAAACAACATCCGTTTATTTATTATATTGCTTTTTAATTCATTAAAATATACCTTGTAATTATACAAAACTCATGTATTAAGCATTATGAAGTGTGTTAAAAACATTGTGTATACGGAGTAGTACTCATGATGAAACTTTATGTAGAAAATTAACAATTGCTATAAGTCTATAAAACAAGTAATATTACTATTTTGAACGAAAAGTAACAACTGGGTACCTTAAGCTATGATGGAAGTTGAGAGAGGTTAATCATCCAGTTGGTACCAGACCAAAAAGTGAAATAATAAACTGAATACCGATGTATTAATTTTGGTTCGTTATTGATTGCCCAAACTAAAATGTGAATTTAATACAAACTATAACATGTATCAAGACCGAAATAGTAACATGAAAATTAGAGTACGTAACTTTACACAACTGATTCTGTGATTTGCTTAAAATACATAATTTTTTTCGACAATACTACTTATGGATATGGTAACTAAAATAGCAGCGAATGATATAGGTCAAACAGATTGGAACTCAAATGTAGAACAAAAGGATTACACTCACGGTTAAATGATTTGTTATTATCAAATGAGAAATTAAATTAAAGTGAGAATAATGAGAAGAAATTAAAATACATATTTTAGATGCATGTATAAAAATAGAATACTCCTTTCGTCTTAAAATTATTGTCTCTTGACAAAAAACACACAGTCTAAGAAAATTGCATTTATTACTGCTTTCTCTTTCTTATTTTTTAACAGAATGACAATTTTACCCTTAGTTAATTAATTAAAGTCTTTTACAAAGCTTGTTATAATGATTTCAAATAAGGGTAATATAGTAAACTTCATCAAACTTTTTATCTATTTTTAGTAGTGAACAATAAAATTGGAACATCCCTAAAAGGAAACATGAACAATAAAAATGGGACGGATAGAGTATCTCTTTTAAATTTCTTTCTACTTATTTGAATTATGTGTTTATAAATCTTTCTCATTCTTCTCAATTAGGGATGACATTCGTGGAAATAGGCACAAGTACTTTTAAGATCGTGGTTTGTCCAAAACAACACCATCTGGCTCAAAACAATTCATGATTCGCTCGCAAACATCCTTCTATCTTTCGCATAAAAAAATGTGAACGATCTATATGTTCTAATATAGTCCTTTGACTATTTGACTTTTGTCATTTTCGTTAGAAAAATTACCGTGTTGACGGTGGTGAATAAATGGTTATCTTGGTTATCTTATCTTTAATGTGTTTAATTTAATCCTTTTAGAGGATTTTATCTATGTGATCATGTTCTGGGAGGTTGTCCCGCGAATAGCTTGAGAGATCTTATAACGAGTCTTGGCACGTCCGTTAATATTCAAATCGAATCTAAGGCAATTTGAAAGTGAAATATGTTGTGTAAATAATCGAGATTCATGAAAAAGTATTTTTGAGATCATTAAAAATACTAGGAAACTTTGGGTAACATTTTAAAATAGTGAACTTTGAGCATTTAAGAAACCGACAAGAAGGGACACGCGAATAGGATCCCCTATGGACTCCCCCCCCCAACCCGCGGTCGAAACACATAGGGGACATGTGGGCTCTATATTTTTATCTTTTGGTCCCCACTCTGTACAAACAAGCTTATATCATAAGCAAACACACACACTACATGCATTTTTCATTCTCATCTCAAAGTTTTCTTTGTTTTTCTCTAGGTTCTACTCGTCCGAATTTTCCCACACAAACAATACATTTTTGTTGATTTTGATCAAGAAAATGAAGATTTAGACGAGTTTGGGTTGATTCTAGTAGTCTGGTTATCATTTAAACAACGTTTGGGTTGTCGGATCGTGTCTTAACTCGCTTTCAAAACCCTCTTTGTAAGTTATCTTTTTTCACAAATATTCTTGTACTTTTAGAGTTCTTATGATGCATAGATAAATGTTGTACGGTGCGTTTTTTATAAATCCTAAGCTTAAATTTTCGAATATAAATAAAAGGGGTGTTTGGTTCGTTCGAATGTAAGAAAAAGGGGAGAAAGAGTTTATTATTTTTATGTCATGGTTGTGATGGTTGAAAAACATTTAGATACTATATAGCTTATTTTCGGTCTAGCTTAAAAATAAGCAATATTCGGCTTATTTTGTACTTATGAGTTTCGAATGGAAAATAGGTTATAAGGAAAATGGTTTTGGTTATTTACTTATGCTATCTTATTTTTGTGAGCTTATTTGGTAACTTATTTTGGTATCTAAATGAACTAAGAAGCTTATTAGCTTATTTGAAAGCTTAATGAACTTGTTTCTGGGCTTATTGTAACCCACGGCCCAAAGAGCCCAATAAGTTGTGGCTTATTGTGGGCTTTTTGTGGTTCGGCTTATTTTTGTGGCTTTTGGTTATAGCTTAGTATAATATTTAAGGCCTAACGAAGCTTAACGGATTGAAAATAAGCTACGGATAGCTTATTTTTGGCTTAAAAGGGCCACGGCCCAATAAGACAAGCCAAACCTTGGCTCGATCTTGGTCTGTGAATCTTGGCTTGCGTTGTGGTTTATTTCTCGGACTTATATTTGATAATATATATGATATTGGAGCTAAATCGGATCTTAGAACTTGATAATAACGTTTTGGACCTCTATTGGGCCTTAAGGCCCTATAAGTAAAAACTAGTCGTTTCACGTGATTAAAATGGACTTTTGAAAGTGAAACATACTTATATAATTACATATATGCGAATTAGTCGTTTGAGGAAACATGTTTTGATAAACGTTGCAAAATAAAGATTTTTGGCATTTTGTCGGAAAATGGTGAAATTGGAAAAAAGTGTTTGAAATTGAGGTTTGAAACCTTGGAAAACGTTGTATAAACGAACGGGTCATGCCGAAATTTCGTAAAAATCCTATACTTAGATTCTTACACAAAACTTATTTTTACGACAAAACAATAAAATATTATTATTTTAATAAGTCGACTAAAAGACGAAAAATATATATTTTATAATTATAAAATATGAAACTTTTTCAAGTCGTTTAGTATGAGTAAACGTCTCTTTTCCTATTACTATACATATAATTAAAGTAACTAAAGTTACCGAATTGACTTACCGAAGTATATTCCTAAATACATATTATCTAAGTCTTCTTATATTACTTACCTATTGATACTTAAATAGTATATGTATATTATACTAATGTATGAACTAGAACATGCTATCTTTGAAACTAAGTCGTCAACCATCACACCACTGATAACGTTAAGGATAACCATACAACGTATCTGACCTTTATGCATCGACCTTGAAAACACTTTTGGAGTGTATATCTAAAATTGAACATTAACTAGACTAGGTCGTGACCGGACGTCGTTGCACTTGCTTGTTTGATCTAGATCTTTGCTACCTATCACATTTTTTAAGGTGAGTTCTCGTAGCCCCATTTGTGACTCTTTTTCCGTTGAGGGGAAATGATACTCAAATTTGTTTTTGAACTTGTTTTCTTACTGTGCGAACTTTTATCCTTTTGGGCAATGCTATGTGCCTATGACTGCTATGTGAATGACATGAGATTGGTATAACTTATATGTGGATCATATGTGGTATTGTGAGGTATCTTGTGATCTTGTGATCTTGTGAACTTGTGAACATGTGATCTTCTGCCCTATGTTTAACTCCAGCTGGTAGGCTTTAGGTGCGTGTTAACTTAGAAGCTTGAATCTTTAAGAGTGTTGGTATCTATATTAGTGGTGTATCTATGGATCTTCAATAACATGTGTTGCTACGTTGGTATCTTATCTATTGCATGTATTCATTGTCACATTTGTCTACCTTTTGAAACTATGGCACAACAACTCGGTTGTTATCAAACCTACGAACCAACTTTATGTTGACCTTTTCGAGTATTATTTTGAGGTAATGTTAATGATCAGTGAAGTCTTATTACGAGCTTTAGCAGACCTTAAAGGCATCCTGTATCGATCAATCTTCTGAGAGACTTGCATTTGTTATTTTGATTGATCTTTAGCAATTAGTGATAATTATATCCATGTTACTGCTTTAAATCTTCGTGTGGGAAATTTGGATTGAGTATCCTTTGACTATGTGATTTATTTCTTTGATGGATCTTTACCCAAGTGCTTACTGTCTGTCGAATAATGTCACTAACACCACTTTAACTTGAATGCATTTTAGTATTCTCTATCTGTATCTTGTGTTGTGATTATCATCACCGCCGATCCTGGGTTTTCGCCTTGTCGAGTGTGACATATGGTAATTCCAGAGCAAAGATATAGAGAACGTAGGAGGGTAGGCCTAGACTATAACCTAAGAACCTTCATATAGTTTCATTATAGGATCTATGTGCTCTGTGTACCCCTTACTACTTGCTTCTATTAGATCAATAGTAAATCTATATCTTAGTAGATAATACAATCATTGATATTGTGAACCTAATACAGACACAATTGGGAAAAAGATGCAAATATTAATAAATACGGTTGGCCACGTAGTTATGAAATGAATCATGACTCAACTCGTATTTGGGTTAATATCGATCACTCAAATCATCGATGACACCTTAGCAGCAGTATATATAAAATATATATATATATATATATATATATATATATATATATATATATATTAAGACCACCCATAAGCTAACCTTCCCTCCTACCTAACGTTACCCATGTTCTCCCTCGTGTAGATAATGCCGCCAAGGATGACGACACGAAGTGCAGGCCGATCTACTGCTACACCACGAGGTGGAGGAACGGGTGGACGAGTTGGTAGAGGAGCTAGGAGAACTAGAGAACCAGTGAGGAGAAACAATGAAACAATTAGTAAACTTGATGGTCAAGGAAATGACTGAGGTGTTGAGGCGAATGAAGGTGTCGGTGGAGTCCCTGACTTATCCACAATCATTGCTCAACAATTGCATAACCTATTTCCCACCCTCCTAGCCCAAGTAGGCAACAATGTAAGCAATCAGGTAAAGATAGGAATCAAAATGCAATGCCGTCATGGACAACATACCAGGGTGATGGTTCGAATGTCATTGTGAACAACGACCTAAGGTGTTGAACTATAAAGGAGTTCTATCTTGTAACCCAAAGAGTATGATGTAAGGGAGGTGCTATAGACTATAGGGTCAGAAGATGGACACATTTCAGTATAATTGAATGGTGAGTGGGAATAGCAAAAGGAGAAGTACACTGCTGGAACAATTGTTGTAAGGCACTTCACATGGTGGAACTTTCATAAAAAGATCCCGCATACGAAGCCATGTCCGTTTGTTTAGGAATGGAATAGGAAGACTTTAAGAACTTAAATGTATGGAAAAAATATGTCTTATCAATGAATGCAAAACTAAGAAACTGAGTTTTGAAATCACGCCATGGGTCCCGGGGCTAGCCATGCGTGTACAATGATAGGGTTTTTTTTTGATTTCATAGTTGCTAGGTTTAGTTCCCTCAATAGTTACCCTGTAGAACAAGAGATTGAGAGAAATTATGGCCTTGCTCTACAGATCCATGAGATGGTGGCATCAATGGAGCCATCAACAATCAAAAAGTTGTGGCAGAAAAAGTCTGTTACACTAAAGAAGTAGGCAACCAAGGTAGCAATCAGGGGAATGATAGGAATCAAAACGGCGATGCCGTCAATGACAACATCCAGGGTGATGTTAGGAATGTCATTGTGAACAACGACCGAAGGGGTTGTACCTATAAGGAGTTCTTAGCTTGTAACCCCAAAAGAGTATGATGGTAAGGGAGGTGCTATAGTCTATACCCATTGGGTCGAGAAGATTGAGTCATTTCAGGATATGAATGGGTGTGGGAATAAGCAAAAGGTGAAGTACACTGCTGGAACATTTGTTGGTAAGGCTCTCACGTGGTGGAACTTTCAGATCCACATACGAAGCCGAGTGGCCGTTGTTAGGATGGAATAAGAAGACTTTAAGACTTTAATGAGGGAAGAATTATGTCTGATCAATGAGATGCAGAAACTAGAAACTGAGTTTTGAAATCACGCCATGGTCGGGGCTGGCCATGCTGTGTATACTGATAGGTTCCATGAGTTGGCTAGGTTAGTTCCTCATTTAGTTACCCATGAGAACAAGAGGATTGAGAGGTACATTTATGGCCTTGCTCTACAGATCCATGAGATGGTGGCATCAATGGAGCCATCAACAATTCAAAAAGCTGTGCAGAAAGCTGGTACACTAACAGATGAAGCCATTAGGAATGGATCACTTAAGAAGAACACTGAGAAGAGAGGTAACGGTAGAGAGACTAGTAGGGATAGGAATGTGAAGTATGATAACAAGAGAACTAGGATTGGGAATGTTTTTGCTACAACTGCTAATCCAGTGAGGAGAGAGTACACGGGTACGGCACCAAAGTGTACGAACTGTAACCTGCACCACTCACTTGAGTCGCCTTGTCGATCTTATTTTAGTTGCAATCGCCTTGGGCATCTTGCTAAGGACTATAGAGTGGTACCTAGGATGGTGAACCCAGTGAATGCTAGAAACCCAACTGCTGTTCGTGGAGCATGTTTTGAATGTGGTGGTACCGATCATTTCATGGCAGCATGTCCTAGATTGAACCAAGCACAAAAACCAGTGGAGGTCATCCGAACCAAGTTATGGCTATTGATGGGGGTCAAGGTCGTGGGAACAATGGCAATCGGGCACGTGGAGGAGCGTTCATGCTAGGGGCAGAAGAGGCTCGCAAGGACCCGAACATCATGACGGGTACGTTTACTCTATACAATCATTATGCTACAACACTATTTGACTTTGATGCAGACTATAACTTTGTTTCCACTGATTTTACACCCCTGTTAGGCATAGAGTGTAGTAACTTAGGATTCAGTTATGAGATTGAAATAACTAGCGAGCAGCTAGTAAAGATCGATAAGGTTATTAAAGGCTGTAACCTAGAAATAGAAGGGCCTATCTTTGACATTGATCTAATACCGTTTGGAAGCAGGAGTTTTGATGTGATTGTAGGAATGGACTGGTTGTCCAAATACAAGGCTGAGATCATTTGCCATGAGAAGGTAGTTAGGATCCCACTACGAAATGACAAGACACTTAGAGTTGTAGGTGAAAGACCTGAAGAGAAGGTGAGGCATCTTAGGAGTGCAAAGGCTAAGGAACAAAAGAAGGAGGACATTGTCGTGGTTAGAAACTTTCCCGAGGTATTTCTGGATGATTTATCAGAACTACCACCTAATCGAGAAATCGAGTTTCGTATCGATCTAATCCCTGGAGCAATACCGGTCGCGAAGTCTCCCTATCGATTGGCACCTTCTGAAATGGAGGAGTTGTCGGGTCAACTCAAAGAACTCCATGACAAGGATTTCATTCGACCAAGCTCATCGCCTTAGGGAGCACCGATATTAATTGTTAAGAAGAAGGATGGAACTTTTATAATGTGTATTGATTATAGAGAGTTAAACAAGTTTACCATCAAGAATCGTTATCTACTCCCTAGGATACACGACCTATTCGATCCACTGCAAGGATCATAGTATTTCTCTAAGATAGATATTGGGTCCGGATACCATCAGCTGGGAGTGCATGAGGACGACATTCCAAAGACTGCATTTAGAACTCGATATGGGCATTTCGAGTTCACGGTGATGCCCTTTGGTCTGACAAACGCACCAGCGGTATTCATAGACTTGATGAACCGAGTGTGTAGACCTTATCTAGACAAGTTTGTGATAGTGTTCATAGATGATATCTTGATCTACTCTAGGACTCGGGAGGAGCATGAAATGCATCTAGGATTAGTTTTGGAACTACTCAAGAAGGAGAAATTGTATGCTAAGTTTTCTAAGTGTGAATTCTGGTTGCAAGAAGTATAGTTTCTTAGACATGTGATCAATGGTGATGGGATTTATGTAGACCCTAGTAAGATTGAAGCTGTTAAGAATTGGGAATCCCCTAGAACTCCGTTCGAAGTTCGTTCATTCTTAGGCTTGGCAGGGTATTATCGTTGATTCATTAAGAACTTTTCTAAGATAGCTAAGTCGCTTACCATCTTGACTCAGAAAAGCAAGACCTTTGATTGGGGTGAGGAACAAGAAAAGGCATTTCAAACTTTGAAGGATAATTTGTGTAATGCACATGTTCTAGCTCTCCCCGATAGACCGAAAGATTTTGTGGTGTATTGTGATGCATCAGGCTTGGATTTAGGTTGTGTGTTGATGCAAAGAGGTAAGGTGATAGCATATGCATCTAGGCAGTTGAAAATCCATGAGAAAAACTACACTACCCATGATTTGGAATTGGGCGCGGCTATGTTTGCTCTCAAGATCTGGATACACTACTTGTATAGGACAAAGAGCGTTATATATACTGGTCATAAAAGTCTTCAGCATATCTTTAACCAAAAGGAATTGAACATGCGTCAGCGTCGCTGGATAGAGCTTTTCAGCGACTATGACTGCCAAATTCGCTACCATCCTAGTAAGGCGAATGTAGTAGCTGATGCACTGAGTAGGAAGAAGAGGATCAAACCTAAGAGGATTAGAGCTATGAACATGACCCTTTAGTCAAGTATCAAGGATAAGATACTAGCGGCTCAGAAGGAGGCATCTGATGAGTCTGCGAGGTTGCAGAGAGGACTAGATGAACTGATAGAACGTAGGAGTGATAGAGCATTGTATTACCTGGATCGAAGATGGGTTCCTTTGAAGGGTAATGTGAGAACCCTGATAATGAATGAAGCCCATAAGTCAAAGTACTCTGTACACCCAGGAGCTAACAAGATGTACTATGATCTTAGGGATATGTACTGGTGGCCAGGAATGAAAAAGGATATAGCTGTGTATGTGAGCAAATGTTTAACTTGTTTGAAGGTGAAGGATGAACATTAGAGGCCATCTAGCTTACTGCAGTAACCTGAGATCCCTGAATAGAAATAGGAGAAAATAGCAATGTAATTTGTTACGAAGCTACCAAGGACTAGTAGATCTGGGTCATTGTGGATTGATTGACTAAGTCTGCTATTTTTCTACCTATGCGTGAGGACTATAAGATGGATAGGTTAGCTATACTCTATCAGAATGAGATCGTTGCTAGGCACGGTGTGCCGATCTCAATCATATCTGATCATGATAGTCGTTTCATATCGAGGTTTTGGAAAACAATACAAGAGGCATTAGGAACTAGGTTAGACATGAGTATGACTTACCACCCTCAAATCGACGGTCAGAGTGAGCATACTCTCCAGACCTTAAAAGACATGCTTAGAGCATGCGTCCTTGACTTCAGGGGAAGTTGGGATGTTTATCTTCCATTAGTTGAGTTTTCATTTAACAATAGTTATTATTCTAGTGTGAGGTGTGCACCTTTTGAAGCCTTGTATGGTAGAAAGTTCCACTCACCGATCATGTGGGCAGAAGTTAAAGAAGGGAAACTGATAAGGCCTGAGTTAGTGCAAGAAACTAATGAGAAGATCTTACGGATCAAAGATAGGCTTAAAGCTGCACGTGATCGTCAGAATAGAGTTCAGTGTAAGTGAGCATGTTTTGCTCAAGGTATCTCCTTGGAAAGGTGTGGTACACTTTGGGAAGAAGAGGAAACTAGCACCTAGATTCATTGGACCTTTTGAGATCACTAGGAGTGTCGGTCATGTAGCATATAGACTTAGACTATCGAAAGAACTTAATGGTGTTCATGACACGTTCTACGTGTCGAATCTTAGGAAGTGTTTGGATGACCCAACACTACATATACCTTTGGATGAGATCCTGGTTGATGCTAAGTTGAACTTTGTGGAAGAGCCTGTAGAAATCTTAGAGAGGGAGTTCAAGAAACTTAAGCGGAGTAGGATTACCATCGTCAAGGTTCGATGGAATTCGAAATGAGGACCTGAGTTTATATGGGAGCGTGAGGATCAAATGAAACTCAAGTACCCGCATCTTTTTAGCTCTAGTACTAGTTGAATTTAAAGGATGAAATTCTTTTTAAAGGGGGTAAAATGTAACCCTTGCACTTTTCTGATATCTATATGCTCTAATATAGTCCTTTGACTATTTGACTTTTGTCTGTTTCGTTTAATCATATTGCCGTGTTGACGGTGGTGATTAATGGTTATCTTGGTTATCTTATCTTTATTGCGATTAATGTAATCCTTTTTAGAGGATTTTATTTATGTGATCATGTTTCGGGAGGTTATCCCATGTATAGCTTGAGATATCTTATAACGAGTCCCGGCATGTCCATTAATGTTCAAGTCAAATCTAAGATAATTTTACTGTGAAATATGTCGTGTAAATAATCGAGATTCATGGAAAAGTATTTTTGAGTTCATTAAAAATACTAGAAAACTTCGGATAACATTTTAAAACATGAACTTTGAGCGTTTAAGAAACCGACAAGAAGGGACACGCGAATAGGATCCCCTATGGACTCCTACCCGCGGTCGAACCCCACAAGGAACATGTAGGGCATGTGTTTTTTGTCTTTTGGTCCCCTCATGTACCAGTGTGGCTTATATGTTAAGCAAAAACACACATAATTCATTTCTATCTTCACACACACAACACATTTTTCTTCCTTTTTTTTGGTTTGTCCGATTATCACACACACACAAACTCTTAAAAACTTTTTAACTTGATCAAGAACATGAAGATTTAGGAGTAGTGGGTTGATTCTAGTAGACGGATTACCATTTAAACAACGTTTGGGTTGTCGGATCGTGTCTTAACTCGATTTCAAATCCCTCTTTGTAAGTCGACTCTTTCTCAAATATTATTCTACTTTTAGAAGTGATATAATGCATAGATGAATGTTGTACGGTGCGTTTTCTATAAATCGTAAGCTTAAATTTTCAAATATAAATAAAAGGGGTGTTTGGTTAGTTCGAATGTAAGAAAAAGGGGAGCAAGGTTTTATCATATTTATGTCGTGGTTGTGATGGTTGAAAAACATTTAGATACTATGTAGCTTATTTTCGGTCTAGCTTAAATAATAAGCTTATTCGACTTAACTTTAGCTTAATAATATTCGGTTGGAATAAGGGTTTAAGGAAACATGGTTTTAGTTATTTACTTATGGTATCTTATTTTTATGAGATTATTTGGTAACTTATTTTTATGTCTAAATGAACTATGTAGCTTATTAGCTTATTTAAAAGCTTAATGGACTTATTTTGAGCTTATAAAGCTTGCGGCCCAATAAGGCCATATAATTCGCGGCTTATTGTGGACCTTATTGTGGTCTGGCTTATTTTTGTGGCTTTTGGTTATAGATTAGTGTGATAATTAAGACCAAACGAAGCTTAACGGTTTGAAAATAAGCTACTGATAGCTTATTCTCAGCTTAAAGGGGGCCACGACCCATTAAGACAAGCCAAACCTTGGCTTGGTCTTTGTCTGTGAGTCTTGGCTTGCGTTGTGATTTATTTCTCGGACTTATATTTGATATTATATATGATATTGGACCTAAATCGGATATTAGAACTTGAAAATAACGTTTTGGACCTTTAATGGACCTTAAGGCCCAATAAGAAAAAACTAGTCGTTTTACGTGATTAAAACAGACTTTTGAAAGTGAAACATACTTATATAATTACATGTATGTGAATTAGTCATTTGAGGAAAACATGTTTTGATAAAAGTTGCGAAATATAGATTTTGGCATTTTGTTAGAAAATGGTAAAATAGGGGAAAAGTGTTTGAAATTGAGGTTTGAAACCTTAAAAAGCGTTGTATAAATGAACGGGTCATGCCAAAATTTCATAAAAATCCTATACTTAGATCCTTACACAAAACTTATTTTTACGACAAAATAATATAATATTACTATTTTAATAAGTCCACTAAAAGATGAAAAATATTTATTTTATAATTATAAAATATGAAACTTCTCCAAGTCGTTTCGTATGAATAAACGCCTCTTTTCCTATAACTATACATATAATTAAAGTAACTAAGGTTACCGAATAGACTTACCGACGTATATTCCTTATACCTAGTATCTGAGACTTCTTATATTACCTACCTATTGATACTTAAACAGTGTATGTATATTATACTAAGGTATGAACTAGAACATGTTATCTTTGAAACTAAGTCGTCAACCATAGCACCACTAATAACGTTAAGGGTGACTGTACAACGCATCTGACCTCTATGCATCGACCTTGAAAACACTTTGGAGCGTATATCTAAAATTGAACATTAACTGGATTAGGTCGTGACCAGACGTCGTTGCACTTGCTTGTTTGATCTATATATTTGCTACCTATCACCTTTTGCTTAAGGTGAGTACTCGTAGCCCTATTTTTTTGAACTTGTTTTATCTTTGGGGGAAAATGATACTCAAATCTGTTTTTGAACTTGTTTTCTTACTATGCGAAACTTTTATCTTTTTGGACAATGCTTTGTGCCTATGACTGCTATGTGAATAACATGAGATTGGTTGAACTTGTTTGTGGATCATATGTGGTATTGTGAGGTATCTTGTGATCTTGTGATCTTGTGAACTTGTGGATCTTCCACCCTATGTATAGCTCCAGCCGATAGGCTTTAGGTGCGTGTTAACTTAGAAGCTTAGATCTTTGAGAGTATTGGTATCTATATTAGTGGTATATCTATGGACCTTCGATAGCATGTGTTGCTATGTTGGTATCTTATCTATTTCATGTATTCACTGTCCTATTACACATTTGTCCACCTTTTGAAACTATGGCACAACAACTGTGTTGTAATCAAACTTACGAGCTCACCAACTTTATGTTGACCTTTTCGAGTATCATTTTCAGGTAATGTTAATAATCAGTGAAGTCTTGTTGCAAGCTTTAGCAGACCTTAAGGGCATCCTGTATGAATCAATCTTCTGAAAGACTTGCATTTTTTATGATCTTGAGCATTTTAGTTTATGTTATCTTGAGACTAGCTTTATCCCGTGCATAGGAATTTGGATTGTGATCTTTTGACTATGTGACGTGTTCTTTAACGGATCGTCACCTAAGTGCTACTTGTGGTCGGGGAATATCACGACACTTATATTGAATGCATTTTAGTATTTCTCTATCTTGTATCTTGTGTTGTGATTATCAATTCTTCGTCGCATCCCGTGTTTTTGCCTTGTCGAGGTGTGACAGTGGGCCTCGGCTCAACGCCCAAGCTCAAACCGTGCCTAAAGCCCACGGCTTGGCTTATTGGGTGGCTTATCTTGGCTTATTAGTTGTCTTATTTGGGCTTATTATTTGATTATTTGCTTATTAGTTTACTTGTCGAACTAGTTTGAGTAATATTATGTTTTGAATAATTCGTTTAGGCTTATTGGGCCTAAAAGCCCAATAAGGGTCCATTGGACTTTCAGCTTATTTTGATAAGGGCTTATTACTTATTTTGAACTAATAAATTAGACTTATGAATATCGTAACTTGAATACTAACAAAACCTATATTTATTCTAAGCGTTTTGATTATATATAGACTTTAAATGGTATATGGACCATGGAAACTAGTTTGTGTGTATAACGTAGAGATTTGGCGATTTTGTGAAATGTAAAAGATATTTGAAAGTGTTTTGGATAAAAGTCTATTACTTTGGAAAATAGATATATAGGAACGGGTCATGCCGAATTTTCGTAAAAAATTTATACTTAGAAATATTTTGTAAAAACTAATTTTTGTAAAACTCGATCAAAAGGCAAAAACCTATTATTTATAAATAATAAATAATATATATACTTAGATTTGATGAATAAACTAAATTACATTTAAATATATAAATTACATTCAAATATATATATATATTTTCAAGTATTTTCTTTAATACCGATAAAAAGACAAAATAATAAATATTATTATTTTAATGGCCGACTAAAAGACAAAAAATATAAAAATTTCTATTACCTACTACTTAAATTAGGAACATGAAAAACACTAATACTAAAGATATTTTAGTTACTATTTTAGGTTACCGGGTAAAATGTCGAAACTTAATTACTTACTTTATTTTTCTATTTTACTATGTGTATTATGCTTTTTATCGAGTCAAAATCACTACAACTACCACACAACTAACGTTAATAAAACTTCTTTCGTAATATTCGTACAACTACCTTCCAAACTCTTATACATCTACATAATTTCACTTTGTACCAATTCTGAACCAAATCGTTTATCATTAGGTCGAGACCTAGCACAGTTGTGCAACACTGCGTGATCATTTGTTTCAGTTGCTTTACTTCACCATTTACTATGAGTTCATAGCCTTACTTTTCCAACTATTTTACTTACGCTTTATAACATTTGGGGTGAGAACATTATTTGCTTTTCAAAACTGGACACAAGTACTTTACGTGAGATTTACCCTGTTTACGTGTTGCCTAAGTTTTTGCATTTAGACCACTACTGCCCATTTCATCATCAACCGTTAATTTCTTGACCGACTGTACTGGTTAAGTGAGCGCGAGTGTTATAAATAGATCTATTAGGACTAATTATCCCTATCCGAGTAAGTAGCGCTTACTAGTTTCCAAGGTTTTGAACTAACAGATTATAACATGTTGGATTTCGTTTAGGTTATCTTTGGTCGGATACCTGTTGGGCAAGCTTTACTTTACTTGGAATGAATATATGCTACATACTTATTGAGCCTCGGTTTCAAGAGCTTAGTAAATACTTTTCATGTGAAATTGTATCTGTTATAATTGTCATATGCGTTTTGAATCTTGTGGTCCACCTTTTTCGTATAAACTAAACCTATGAATTCACCAACTTTTCTTGACGTTTTAAGCAATGTTTTCTGGTGCTTAGCTTGGATATCTATGCAAGGTGTTAGTTGAGGTCTTCCTTCTATGCGAAAGCCATTTTCAAGACTTCTGATTTATCATGCTTGTTAAACATTTATCAAACTTTATTTACGCTTTCGCAACCTTTTGAAACTTATTTTGAGCTGATTGTCAGACTATTTATTTTATTAATGTAACAAGTATGATTTTCCAAAAAATACCCTTTAGAGGTCGTTCTTTGTACCTTATGATCGTGATATCCATATTACGTCACGCCTCCGGCTATCTATTCCGACGGAACCCTATTTGGGGGTGTGACAGATTGGTATCAGAGCCAGGTTATAGAGAACCAGGTAGAATAACTAGGTCTGGTCTATAACCAATATGTGATCCTTACGTGAATTATCTGTGCCCTTACGTATAACGTATATAATAATTATAATATTATTTTACGTAAGTGATAATTTCATATCGCCTTATGTAATTTGCATAATGTATTTTACTTTGCATCGTATTTCCCCTGCATCTTGCATGGTTGATATAAAGAGATTTATATGAACTTTTGCTTGTGCAGGTTATGACCATTTTCGTCGTTTTGATTTCTTTTGACTCTTCATAGGAGAGCGTGGGCACTGCTCGGGTTATCTTATTTGGCATGATTCCTACTGCCATTCCGGCTACTGTACCTATTGTTGAAACACATGTTCTTCATGATGACACACCATTGATCCCCACAGAGACACCTACTATTCCACCTGTTGTTTCCACCTTACCATATACTTCCCCATTTCTGTACACTGATTCATCTGACAGTGACACTTCTAAGAGACCACCGTCACAGGACCCGTATGAGGTTACTGTTGCTCGGTGGAGGAGCAGAGTAGCAGCACGCTCATCACCACCATCACCTACTACTCATAAGATTTTACCCGCACCACCCGGTTTGCCTCGTCGACCAACAATTCTTGTTTTACTTGGCCAACTGATTCCTTTTAGTCGACATTACCGTACCCAGCCTAACGGGGCGCGTAAGATGTTGACGGCGAGGAAGAGGGTTCAAGCGTTACCATCAGGCTGACTTGCATCGAGATATCAACCTGATCATTCTTCATCAGACCATTTCTCATCAGATGTCTCTTCTTTAGATTCCCCATCAGATTCACCATCAGGCTATTCATCAGACACTTCATCAGGTCATTATGTACCAGATTATTCTTTTGATACACCAGCTGTTAGCTTTGCGAGTCCATCTTGTAAGAGGCGTAGATCCCCTGTTGTTTCAGCACCATTAGCTACACCCATACTAGGAGCCTTTTATCTCGTACATGCTGATCTTTTACCACCTCGTAAGAGGATTAGAGGTTCAGTTTTCGTGACTGCTCAGGATGATAGTACCGAGGAGAGTTATGATGCATATACGAAGCCCGACATTGATTTTGATGTTCAGGCGAACATCGATGCTGACATTGCGGCTGCTGAGGCTGTAGCAGCTAGTGAGGCGGATGTCAAAGTGGAGGTTAGTATTAGGAGTTATGGAGAGGACGAGGCCGAGGAGGAGGATAGAGGCACCATCGAGATTGGAGTGGATAGGATTATTGAGGGTGTTCAGACGGGCATAGGATGTAACTTAGAAGCTTGAATCTTTGAGAGTGTTGGTATCTATATTAGTGATGTATCTATGGACCTTCGATAGCATGTGTTGCTACGTTGGTATCTTATCTATTGCATGTATTCACTGTCATATCGCACATTTGTCCACCTTTTGAAACTATGGCACAACAACTGGGTTGTTATCAAACCTACGAGCTCACCAACTTTATGTTGACCTTTTCGAGTATCATTTTGAGGTAATGTTAATGATCAGTGAAGTCTTGTTACGAGCTTTAGCAGACCTTAAGGGCTCCTGTATGGATCAATCTCTGATAGTCATGCATTAGTTATTTTGATTGATCTGAGAATTTTGGATTATGTTATCATGATACTAGCTTTATCCCCTGCGTGGGAAATTTGGATTGTGATCTTTGACTATGTGATGTGTTCTTTGACGGATCTTTACCTAAGTGCTACTTGTGGTCGGAAAATGTCACAACACTTATCTTAAATGCATTTTAGTATTTCTCTATCTTGTAGCTTTGTGTGATTATCATTCTTCCGTCGACATCCCGTGTTTCCCGCCTTGTTGGGTGTGACAGATTGTATCATAGCCAAGTTATAGAGAACTAGGTGGGTTGGCCTAGACTATAACCTAAGAACCTTCATATATTGCATGTAAAAAAGATCTATGTGCACGTTGTGTGTCGGCTTATACTTGCTTCTATTATATCAATGGTATATCTTATATGAGGTATAGATAAGTCAATCATTGATATGTGTGCCCTAATACTGAGCACAACTGGGAAGAGGAGGCAAATATAAATATGGTGCCAACGTAGTATAATGTATCACGACTCACGCGTAGTTAAGTAATATCGTTTACTCATATCAGTGATGACACCCTTAGGTCGTGGTATATATATATATATATATATATATATATATATATATATATATATATATATATATATAGTAAGACCACCCATAAGCTAACATTCCCTCCTACCTAACGTTACCCATATTCTCCCTCGTGTAGATAATGTCGCCAAGGATGATGACACGAAGTGCAGGCTGATCTACTACTACACCACGAGGTGGAGGAACGGGTGGACAAGTTGGTAGAGGAGCTAGGAGAACTAGAGAACCAGTGGGAAGAAACAATGAAACAATTGGTGAACTTGATGGTCAAGAAAATGACCGAGGTGTTAAGGCGAATGTAGGTGTCGGTGGAGTCCCTGACTTCTCCACAATCATTGCTCAACAATTGCATAACCTACTTCCCACCCTCCTAGCCTAAGTAGGCAACCAAGGTAGCAATCATGGGAATGGTAGGATCTTCGCCCAAGTGCTATGTGATGTTTTCTTTGACGGATCTTCACCTAAGTGCTACTTGTGGTCGAAGAATGTCACGACACTTATCTTGAATGCATTTTAGTATTTCTCTATCTTGTATCTTGTGTTGTGATTATCATTCTCCGTCGTATACTGTGTTTCTGCCTTGTCGGGGTGTGACAATCACAGCCAAACAACGTACAATTTATAACACGCATAAAAATCAATACATGTGACCATACCTTATACATAACTTAGACACTTATAACCACAACTTATAGACAAGTTATGATCACAGTTCACACTACAAATTTAGCCCACCTTTTGAGGATACAAAAATTACGACAACAAAGCAACTGAAGGCGTTTAAGGCATTAAAAAATATACATACCAACAGTAAACAAATTTATATGAAAAATTAGAATAGCAAAAGCAACTGAAAACGTTAAAAGGATAACTAAATAAAAAAACCGAGAAACTACAACATGCAACAACTGCATCAAAAATCAGATCTACAAAATCCTAAGAAATTACAATATGCAACAACTTTACCTTTAGAATAAACATTGAACAGAAACTCTAACATCTATAACTACACTTTTGGCCAGGGAAATTACAACATGCAACAACTTTACCTTAAGAGTTAACATTGAACAGAAACTCTAACATCATCTATAACTACACTTTTGGCCAGAGATCTAAAAGGCGCGAGGCGTGGCCTCAAAGTTACAAAATACACCAAGGCTTCGTCTTTAAACGTGACGTGAGTTAAGGCGTGAAAAGGCGTGGCGAGTTTTTTTGAAGCGTTTATAGAATTTACTAATATTTGAGATTTGGGATTGCGTTTACTAATATTTTGGATTTGGGCTTGAATTACTAATGTTTATCACTCATATAATTATAAAATATGATAGATACTTTTTGCCGCCTTAAGTCACGCCTTAAAAACGCATGCTGTCGCGCCTCACACTAAGGCTTGAGGCTTGGCCGTGCCGCCACGCCACGCCTCATGCTATTTATAACCTTAATTTTGGCTAACCATTATGACATGTCAACCATAATCATGTGTTATACTCATCATTCTTACCAAAACCCCTAAAACAATTCCAACTTTAAACGGCTAAATTAAAAAACCCTAATTTTGAATATCATCGACGACGAATCTAGGAAACAAATAAAAACCTATCATTTACATGCAAGAAACGATCTTCGTTTTAACGTTGTTGTTCCAAATCCAATAGTTTATGTGTGTGTGTGTGTCTGAATCTTTGATTTTGTGTGTGTGTTCTTTTTTTATATGTGTCTGATACATTTTTTGGCGTATATATGTCCTTATTTTAGCCAGCAAAACAACGTCGTTTTGTTTAGAGACAATATTAAACGGTACCAACCAATTGAAAACGGCTGCAATTCACCTTTAAACGGCTTCGTTTGGTCCAACTTCAGTAATAATTGGTCCAACCCAAGCCTTAAACGGTATCACTGGGGCAAGTCCAAAACGCGATCGTTTGCTTCTCTAATATACAAAAAGATCATTGCTCTTTCATTTAACTTTTTTTTCTTTTGTTTTATCTTTCGCCCTATACCACTTGTTGAACATTTGTTTACGGTATTATTACTTAATTTTTTTAAAGGGTTAAGTCCATTAATAGGTAACCTACTTACCAAAAACTACACTTTTAGGTAACGTACTTTGTATATTACCATTCAGACCCATCAAACTTTTAAATGTTGTTCAATATAGGCCAAAACGGGCAAATTTTGGAAGGGTTACCGGTTGATACCGGGTAACCTTTCACTTTACTTATTTTTTTTATTTTCCAGTTAATAACATATTTACCTACCCTATTTATTGAACCCGACCCTCTTTTTTACCCCCTTTTATTAACCCTAAATCATTTTTTCTTATAACCAAAATAATCAAATACAACCCTAATTCGCCATCATCTAATTCCTGCCCACCTAAGCATTCCGTAATTGTCATTATCACATAAAGCTGTAATGAGTAAAGGTATGTCATTGGTTGTTCTTATTTTGGTTTAGCTTATTAGCTTATTTAGGTTATTAGCTAATTTTGCAGATTTAGGGGTTATTGGGTTTAGCTAATTTTGCAGATTTAGGGGTGTTTTGTTAAGCTAATTTTGCAGATTTAGGGGTTAGTGGGTTTAGCTGATTTGCAGATTTTAGGGATATTGGGTTTAGATGTTTTTGCAGATTTAGGGTTAATGGGTTTTGATGTTTTTGCAGATTTATGGGTTAGTGGATTTTGATGTTTTTGCAAATTTAGGGGTTAATGGATTTAGCTGATTTGCAGAGTAAGGGGTTTAGGGGTTTAGCTGATTTACAGAGTAAGGGGTTTAGGGTTTAGCTTATTAGTAGAGTAAGGGGTTTAGGGGTTTAGCTTATTAGCAGAGTAAGGGGTTTAGGGGTTTAGCTTAACAGCAGAGTAAGGGGTTTAGGGGTTTAGCTTATTAGCAGAGTAAGGGGTTTAGGGGTTTAGCTTATTAGCAGGGTAAGGGGTTTAGAGGTTTAGCTTATTAGCAGAGTTAGCATAGAATTAGGGGTGTTTGGTTTAGCTTATTTGCATAGTTAGCAGACTTATGGGTGTTTGCTTTAGCTTAATTTGTAACTATTATGAATTTTTTTGGCAGAAATAATTATGATTTTAGATAGTTCAGATGACAGCAAGAGCCCATCAATACCAAGGGAACCTGTTTATGGACCATCAGTACAAGGATTGTTGGACAACTATGGCTATGACAATATTGATGACTATCTTTCTGATTTCTATTTTCCAAGCACAGACAAAGAGGATACCATAGTGCACACTGGTCAGGATCCCATTCATGAATGTAACTCTGCAAAGTCTAAAGCTAAGTATGTACCAGTCTCACAGAATCACAATCCAAATGTCAAAAGCCCTATTGCAATCACAGGTGGTGTGCTTGGACTACCAAATGCTGACACATGGGATGATATTTTGAAGAAATTTGGAACGAGGACACCTGGAAGATGTGCAGACAAGTCAAAGGGGAAAAGAAAGGTTGGATGCTGAAGGTGATGAATGGATTTCATCATTTTGTTTAATGTAATCTAGTAGTCATCTTAAAACAGAATTCTGGTAACATGTTAAGCTAATTTTTAAGAAATTTAACTTGTATTAGCTGATCAAACAATATTTAATGTGTTAGTGACTTGTATCCGTTGATGAATGTTAATTAATCAACTTTTTTAGTTAATGTTGTTTTAGATTTTTTTTTGTTTGTATGTTTAAATACGAGTCGTACGGGAAAAATGATATGGGTGTAATGGGTCAAATACATGAAATATTGTGGTGAAGTGGGTAGTGAAAAAAGCATGTACTATTTGCTGATGTGGCACTAAAAAGGTCATATTGCCTATATTAACAAGTCATAACAAGTTTGATGGGTCTGAATGGTAATATACAAAGTACGTTACCTAAAAGTGTAGTTTTTGGTAAGTAGGTTACCTATTAATGGACTTAACCATTTTTTAAACATTAACTAAATTTCAAATAAACTTATGTTCAAACACAAGATACTTTAGTTTTCATATATGCATTAAGTTTCATAGTCTAAGATTACTAGCATATTAGTACAAACCTTATTTTGTTAGGACTTACGCACAAGTGTCCAAATACGTTAAATAAGATGAATATCGAACAAGCCACACGTAAAATGATGTATTATAGGACTTTTGTGTCACGTGTCTTATTATGTTTAATCATAATAAAACCCCCAATGCATAAGCTTCCTTTAAGACGCTTGTAATAGGACACACATATTAAGGTGGTGTTCGAATACAACTTAATCGACTTAATATGAAAAAACTTAATTTATTAAGTCATGTGAAAAGTTGTTTGTTTTTAACTTATTAAAAAGAATTGACTTAAAATAAAAAGTGATAAAACTGAGAGTCTCCACATTAAGTCATCCGTTAATTAACACGACTTAATAAAAAAATTAGACAAACAAGCTTGTCCTATAAAGTTCTATCTTATTAAGACCATAAGAAATAAGAGTCTTATAAACCTAATGCGATAGGACTTTTATATCAAATGTCCTGTTATGTTCTATGGTAATAAAACCTTACTAAAAATGTGTCTTATAAATAAGATTATTAGAATCCACTAATTAAGGGTCCCATCATAACTAGTATAATAGAACTCAAAAGTTAAATGGTTTTATAAAATGTTTTTTAGAACACTATTTAAAGAAGTGTCCTACAAAAAGGTCTTAAAAGACGTGTTTTCTTGTAGTGAATGTTTTTACCTGGGCCTAAAACGCGGGAGCCCAGCAAGCCAAAACGGCGTCGTTTTAGCCGGCTAATGAGTGTTTATATAATGATGATTCAAAAAATAGTAGTACTAATACAAAACTAACAAAACAATATTTAAATTTGTTAATGATAAATAATAATAAAATTTATTTACCATGTTAATTTTTTTAATAAAATTACAACATTGCTGAAAAGTTATGAGTCCGTTTAGTTAGAGATATCTTTTTTTAGTTTTGTGTTTCATATTTGTAAAAAAGCGATGGGATTTAATTTCTACAAAACATAGAAAACGCGTTTATATAATATTGTTTTTAATTTTCAAGAAAACTAGGGGGTTATAAAGAAAACAAGGAAAAAAAATGTGTTGTGTAGTTTTTCTTCTTAAGTTGAAAAATGCATGTTTTGTATAAAATTTTGTTAGAAACATTGAATAAACGTGATTTTTGTTTTCTTGTTTTCCACAAAACACTTTATGAAAAACAAAAGCGTTTTCCTCAACTAAACACACCCTATATATCTCTTGCTTTGTGAGTGAAGCATGGGGGTGTTATGGTAATTGACAAAATGATTCATTTTTCTATTGATGAATAAGCATAGGTTATAAAAGAGTGAAGGGTATCAACAGAAAGCAAGTAAATGTAACTTGGCTTGTGAGACTCAATTGCTTCATGACATACAATTAACAGTGACGTCCCCTTTCGGTTTGCATATAAAGAGAGAAAAGTGTAGGCTTCTACATTAAGCATTGCTTCCATATTTCTTTCGACATTACATCACTAATAATTTTCCATCACCACCACCACCACTATGACGGAAAAGACCATCATATCGTCTGGGCTAGGCCATCTTTTTATGACGGTTTTCGTGTTCAATTTCGCGAATTTTATGGTCGTTCCCGCCATAACCGACGTTAGCATGTGGGCACTTTGTCCTGGTGAAGATGAGTGTTCTCTGGCTATTTACCTTACCGGGATTCAACAAGCGGTAAGAACTAAGACGCTTTTTTGTTTGTTTTGAATATATTAAATTAAATGCACTTTTGTGTTATAGAAATATAATTTAATGTTTTGATGTTTTTTATGTTGATTTTCTTGCCTATTTCGTCATCATAGGGTAACATCAAAATTAGATATTTCTTCTGTATGTTTACTAATGCTTTATTCATTTGGTCGAATTAAGTGTTTAGTTTTTACCATCATTTGTTTTTACCATGAGAGATATACATAACCGTTGATCATTAGATACGGTTAACATTAGTTGAGCAAATACCGCTAGCATTTGAAAAAGCACATCATTTAACACATTAATATGGAACTAACTTTATATGAGCGAACGTAGTAAATTATCATAGCGAACTATAAACTTTTGTTCTTTTTTCTTTTTCAATATGCATGTATGTTAGTGTAAGAATAGTTATTTTTGCTTGCTGTGAAATTATACTTATCGCGAATAGAGAGTTAGAGACCAAAGGTATACATAATAGTTATGTCTTCTTTTTCATATGGTTGATATGTAGGAAATGTGGATTTTCAGTTTTACACTGTTAAAATCTCAACAAATAATCGTGGGTGGGGTTACATCCTACGTTATTTTCAATTCAAATTTTAATGTTAATTTTAAATTTCTTTTAAGGGAATTAATTTGCAAACTCATTTTTTTTATTTGGGCACTCTTTTGTATGCATTACATACTTGTATAACGTTTTACAGTGTGCTTTAACTGTTTATACAGTGAGTGTCTCAATAAAAAATTTGAGTATACAAATCACATCTCTTCTTTTAATGCACGTTATATGTACTATGCAAAGTTGCAAACTTTATAGTACATTGCAATAAAGCATTTTACAGAAGAATTGTTTCTCAGTTTTTGCTATGTTAACTATATGGGTAAGTACATAATCAAAATACTCAGTATATTAGATTATTGATATTTTTTTTATTTTTTATTTTGCCTTTGATACATCATACATGTCTTTATAAGGATTGATTTTGATACAATACCTTTTTCCTTATCATGTTTCTTAGATAGAAAGCACCACTATAACTTTGGAAGAAAAGGTTACACAACAAAAATGATAGTAATAAATTTCGTCTAACATATATATCCTCAATCTATTTAGTCGTACATCAAAAAATCATTAGAACTAGCAGAAGGACACTGCAATCAGGAGCGGAGCTAGTAGGGTGACTAGTGGGTGCTGACCCACCCCTAATCAACCTACTTTCATTAGTTATTTACACAAGTCGTTTTTCTACTAGTTTTTTACATTCAGCCCCCCTTATCACTATGACTTTTTGCGTTAAACACGACCGGAACCCCCTTAACTAAAAGTTCTGGCTCCGCCCCTGACTGCAACCATAAGGAAACGTGTGAAGTTTAGAGTGAATGAAATTCTCTAACGAAAAATGATAGATTTTAATCACTTTCTGAAAATAAAAACGAGGTGCGACAATTGTAACATAAGGGACAACATAGAAAATTGTGCTTATACTTTTAATTTGATTTGAGGTTGATTAGGTCTTGGTGGATGTCGTGTGTTTAGGAAGATTCTATTGTTTCATTCTTGTTCGCCAAAGCTTTCTTTGCAAATCTTGTTGGAAATTGAGGTGGAGTCAGTCAAACACATTGGATTCAACGATATTTCAATGCAAAAAAGAAAAAAGGAAAAGAAAAAAAAAGAAAAAGAACAACGTAAATTTTTGTTCTTTATCACATTCGTACGCCTTTTACACATTTTTAGATTTTGCTTTGTAGGATATAACTAACGGCTTATCACTTATGGTAATCCCAGCCCAAGGGCGGACCAAGGAGGGGTTCCGGAGGGTGCTCGGGAACCCTCGTGTAGTGTAAAAATTTGTTAAAAATATCGATTTTTTTATAAATGAATTTGGTTCCAAAAAATTTGTGTTATAAATCTTCTTTAGTCTTATGAATTGTAACTTTTTTTTTTTTTTTGGAACGGCAATTTGTGGCTACGTGACCCCTAGCCCAGAAGGCGTAGCGAGCCCACACAACCAGGTTGGGTCCAGCCCAGAAGGCAATGACACCCTTCCCTTTACACACGCGGGAGAAAACCCCTATCGCCCTAGACAAGACTCGAACATGAGACCTTGCCTAGGAGGGTAAAACCTCCATACCATTGGACCAAATGTCCGTTGGTTCTTATGAATTGTAACTGATAACTTCTAGTTTTGGGTCCGCCAGTGTCCCAGCTGCCTGTTGACCTTATATTAAGGATACTCTAATGCATATTCTGTCTAGTCCAAAGAAATAATTTCATAAACGGACACTATGTATTACCAACATTATCATTAGCAATCATCACTTTTATATGCTTGCAAATGGAAAGAGATGATGAGAGTTGAATGTGTACATATAAATGGAATGCAGATAACAGGGATGGGGAGCCTAGTGATGATGCCTCTCATTGGAAATCTATCGGACAAATATGGGAGGAAGGTCATGCTCACTGTCCCAATGTTGCTCACTACTTTACCTTTGGGTACGCATTCAATTCTGTCTCCCAATTTACCATAAAGATCATACATACATAGAAATGTTTAGGTAGGAAGGAAAGCTTATGTTTACGAACCAACGTAGTTACTCCGCTACTAGTAGATATAATTATATAAAGTTGGTTGAGAAAAAATGTATTTAAGGGTTGATGATTACTATTCGAAATATAAGTATCTAATGCATGATTTAACACGTAAATGAGCACTAGTACAACAAAAATGGAATAAAAGTTGAGAGGAAAAACCAATACAGAACACTTTTGTCAAAAGTTAATTAGCCTCATTCATAGTAATATTACTCGAATGAAAAGATAAATCGACTTGAGGGATCACAATCGCTTGATGGTACATTATATTCTTTCGTTGTTTTGAGTAAAGTTGTGATAAAGTGAACCTTCATTTTAGCTTGAAAGCAAGGGCATGGTGAAAACGTGCTCATATGTCATACGGAGTATGTGATATGACAAAACTGAATATCCTGGTAAAGTCCATACAAAAACCATTGAAATGGCTTAGGTCTATATCTATTTATATGGAACTATATAACCTAGGTTTTATAACTAATTTACGATCTAGTGTTGAAATGAACCGCAGGTTTGGAACCATGTAACGACGGGTCAATCCAAACATCCAATTCTAACCAACTTTATCCCGAAGAACACTCTTGACATGGTCTCATGTTACTTACTACTTACGTAGTACAGTAAAAACAAAAAATAGCTAGAAAAGAAAAAGTTAAAAACCTTGAAATGTATTTGATAACCATTTTAACTCTTAAGCCTTAATTATTGTAAAAAGTTACTACTATGTATGTGGTCTATTTTCATTGTCTACCCTACCGGCCTATATTTATATTGGCTTCATATTGAAAAAAATAAAATAAACTATTACTCCGTATATAGACTTTGATTTATTACCTTGCATCTTGTTTTCTTGTGATTAAAGTGGGCATTGGTACAATTTTCACTTTTTCTTGGACGGCAATTTGTTCGTTTTTTCCTTTGGGAGTCAATATAATTCTACTTGGTGCAATCATTTTGTAATGGTCACTTTAACTTCTTTGAAGAAAGAAGTTTTACATGGTTTAACAATTAAGTTTGTATCGCTGCGAGTTTAAACCACGTGAATGATTCAGTAAGATGTAAACCATGGTGTTATTTAAGGTTACGAACAACGTCTCTATTTCAAATGGAACGAGTGGGAGTGAAAGATAGAAATTTTAGTTAAGTGTCTGGTTTAAAACTTGTATATCTTGTAGGATATTATTCGAGATTTTGGAACCAATATATGGGGTAGATAGTGGTGCTAGAAAATGCACGACTGTTCTTAATGTCTTTTAAAGTAACATATAAATATTAATTTTGTACATTCATTTGTCACCCGAAAATTAAAATATGTATAATTGACACATCCCGAAAAGGGATACTTATTTTTTTACCTGCCAATTGTGTGGGGTATCTTGACAGATTTCATAACTAATATTTTCATCCTTACCTTTATGATAGTGAATTTTTTTAATGCGGCTCAATAATTTTGTGCTAAAAAGAAAAACTATTAAATATGCATGTAAATGAAATAAAAAAAGGAATACTAGATCCATACCCATTTTGGTATATGTCTTTCATTTATATATATAAAAGGTAGCATACTTATATTTTTGTAATTATATTTGTTACATTGTACTTGTACCAGTTAGTCAGTTTTTCAAAACCTGGACTATGACTGTTTTTCGGAAAAAAATTTCACGAGTCGTTCACCCGATGTCCAATCCGCGCCGTCCCAATCCCTGTCCCCGATCCTTTATGTGCTTGTTGCTAAGCCTTTGTTTGTATACTTTATACCAAGCGTGCGGTATAAAAAGTAATTATATATGTATGTGTATATATATACACGATATCCGTTCTACGTCGGACCGCTATGTATACATATGCCTTTCGATTATCGTTACACGCGTACATTCGAGTTGTACTATTGATATTATGTAATGGGGTCACCATTATGATATGATTTGATCAAATTTCGTATATGTTGCAATATAATATATACTATTATATATAGATATATAATATATAATATATAAATATATATATATATATATATATATATATGAATATATATATATGTATGTATATATATATATATATGTATGTATATATATATGTATGTATGTTTTTATGTATGTGTTTCGGTTTGGTCGTTGTGGTTTGAGTCGCGACTAAGGAACCAAAGAGCTAAGGAACAAAGGAACAAGGCGAAACTACTTCTTCTTCGATCTTGCTTGGTATAACATTGTGAGTAATTCCTATTACTAGTATAATCTTTGTTTTCGCGATTTAATTCGTTATTGATAAATGCTTGTGATGAAATCCGTTGAGAACTTGCGTAGATTAGATTGAAAGCGTTGTTGGGAAAATTAAACGATTTTAATATTGTGTATACGTAAGTTTAAACTTGATATGAGTTGATTTTTGGGTCAAAAAAATAAACTTTTGGCATGTTTCCTAATACACGGTCTCGAGCAGAAAATTTGACACGTAGTTCAAAGTCCGAGATTTTGTAAAAACTTATTTTTAATTTTAAAATAAGGTCAAGCTATTTTTACGAACGTTTTGATATAAAATGAAGCTCTTAACTCCTTGTAACGAAGAAACTGGAACAAACTCGGGATATACACTTTAAGTGAAAATTACAACACTTGAAATAATTAATTAAAAGCTGACAGAATTTTTGAAGAGCAATTCGAGCACTTTCGAGTCAGTTTTAGCCTTCCGGCAAAACATGAAAGTTGTTCGGAATGTCGTTTCACTTTGCCGTGAGGCTTGTTTATTTCTAAATCACTTGATAATGGGTCAAAAATGAAAGTCAAATTTCTACATTTCCTTAAAAATTAAATAAGTTTCAGCAGAATTTTGTAAGAGCATTTTGGTCATTTTCTGTCGAGATTCAAATCTCGACTAAAACTAAAAAGTTGTTCGAAATAATGTTTTACATGAAATCTCTTTAGAGTCGGAGTCACGAAAATGTGATATAACTGGTCAGTTTTGAGAAAACATACATATATGTTTATTAAAAATCAAACGTTGAATTTTAAAAGTCAATTGGGCTATTTTGAGTCTTACTAGATAATTAATAAACTCTCATTATTCTTACTATATACGTTTATGGTGTATAAGAAATGGATGTTAATAAAATATGACACAAGTGTCGAGATTTTAAATCTAATAATTATATCGATTATGGTAATCCGATAACCGGACGTACTAAAAATAGTAACTTTCTTGAAATGGTAACTTTCCAAAAATAATAACTTTCTAAAGTTAAAAACTTGACAAAGATAGAAAGTCATCAATGAGGTAACATAATCTATTTATGTAAAAAGGGTCGCTTTTACAATATGCTAAGGGATATTAACGCGCAAGCGGATTCTTCATCGCATGCATACTTGTATTATTATTATTAAGGATATATAAGATATATATCTAAGGTTACGCAGTACGTATCGTTCGATCATGCTTTATTACTTCTCTATTTACGCGACGCTACTATAGGTCGTGGTCGAGCATGTTGAATAGACGCCTCACTATTTTAGAGAGAAGCAATCTGACTCCTAGTGTGGACAATTTCAGTTACCAAATATATCGCCCGTTTACCTAATTCGATTACATTGATTCCTAATTCACTACTTCCAGTACTTGCTATGATCCTTAAATCCCAAACCGCCCTAACGTCCTTTTATGAACAATTTATTCCAAAAATATATAATAATATATGAAATGCTTTATCAAACTAAACACCAAATTGCGTCGATTTTCACAAGAAGACAAAGCAAAAATGTGTTTCCCAAAAAAAAATGAATGAACAATAGTTGATGTGTTTCTCGAAACGAGGGTAAAAATATTTTCCCATTTCTATGTCAAATAATCTACTTATTTTAAAGGATAGGTCAAAAACTTTCTAATCAGATATAGTGTGTCAGACGAATGTGTCGTCGCTCGGTCCTCAATTATGCATAGCCTAGCTAACTATGCATAGTTCAGGAAAGAGCCACGCTATGTCGGATGTGACGTCGCTTGGTCCTCAATTGTGCATAGCCTAGCTAACTATGCATAATTCAGGAAGAGCTACGCCGTGTCAGACTAATCGTCGCCTTTAAACTGGTGGTTTTGGATAAATGTTTGGGTGAGAACACTCCCAAATGGTGGATCCTTATGCAAGTAATCCTATTCGATTCGATTTCGTAAAAACAAGTCCGAATTTTCTTGCGTTCCTTGAAATCTTTTCTTTCGGATGGTGTTGACTTAGAAAGTCACTTTGACCGAATAATTCTAGAAAATATTTTCGCGTGTCACGTGTAACGTGTGAAATCCCATCTAAATCACAGTATTGTTGAGGAAATACCAAGAGACCTGATACCGACACTGAGAAGGAATCTTAACGAGATTAGAAGGCTGCCAAAGTGGATGAAAGCCGAATTCGAATAACTCCGAGGCTACTGAAGGAGACTTCTCCTACATCAAATGTATCTTACATTATCTTTCTTTCATTTTCCCTATATGTCGAACAACGTCCGTAGAGGAAAGTTTCATCTACATCAAACTGTGAATCATTCCTGTTGAATAACCGTAATCGTGAAGAAGACTTCTACCCTCGAAACGTATGTGTTCGGTCATCTAATGTTACGAATGAATCCTACACAAGCTCATTTATGAATTCTAGGTGTTTGATTGTTCAAATTCTGCCTTGTAAACTCGGATACCAACGTAGAGTGGTGACTCGGATACCATCGTAGAGTCACACAAGGATGGCTCAAAAAGGGAGCCTTCGACGTGAGAGCTAAGCACAATGGTCAGATCCTACCGAACGATAATGATGTCGTTCGTCATTATTTTCCATAGGGAATAAAATGATACACGATGGACAGTTGGAGTTTGCCGACTTTGTGGCGGTAGATAAAAGACAATCCCGTTTACCGTCTCCGTTTATTCAGTTGAGGAATTCTTGTGCTTGACTTGATCCGCTTTGATCATCGATGGTCAACGGCGGATAGCCATAGTTGAAAAATTATGTGCAAAACTTTTGCTTGTTATGTGTTTATGTGATATGTGATTTAGTCGAGTGGTCGTACGTTATGCGAGCTCGAGGCGGCATTGTGAAATGACGTCCGATCATGGGTAACGCGTACCCTGATTTTAGCCCCCTGTTGAAAGACACAGATAAGGGTCCTCGACGCTCGTTAAAAGACACGAGACGGAGTCGGGTAGGAGCGGTCGCGATTGGTGTGCGAGCTCGATAAATCCACGGATGGAACCCGGGCCGGTGACGATCGTGCCTGGAGCACCGTGAAGAATGCTCAGGGTTTGATAATATAAGCAAACTTGACCATTTGATAGGGGATGGAACCATGGCTATAAAGTCCATGAGCACCCCGTGATATTAAAAATCTCTTTTTGGGGATGGAACCATGGCTATAAAGTCCATGAGCACCCCGTGATATTAAAAATCTCTTTTTGGGTATGGATCCGCGTGTGAACACCCTACAATGATAAGAATCTTTTTGGATATGCATCCATGGTTTTCAGGCCCGTGAACATCCTATAACTTTAAAAACTTTTCTTGGGCTAGACTTAGCCGGAATTAAGTCGAAGATTGTTGTTAATCATGGCTTGGCTATTTAGCAAGCATGAGTTAACGTGATTGAACTGGTCGATTGGCATGGTTTGGCTATTTAGCAAGCATGCCATTATGTGATTATATGTGCTTAAAGATAAGTACCCTGTTTTGATTAATGTCGTAGTGCTTTCGATAGATTTATGTATACTCCGAGTGATTACCGCTTCAATGCGCTCTCTTTCAATTTGCATGGTTTGACGGTTAGCGAGCGTGCAATTATGTGACTTTGTACGTTCAATGATAAGCGCCTTGTTTTGAATAATATTAGAACGCTATCGATGGGGTTATGTACACTCCAGACGATTTTTTTTATGTCGCGATCCCTTTTAATGAGACCCGTTGGACGATATGTGTTAGGATTTGATCGGGTGATCACCGATGATTTTTGAATTGATTGTCGCTTTGAAATTTTTTCCAAATGCGTCCGAGGTCGTGTGGCCATGATGTGAGAACATGTGAATCCATTCGAGAATGACATCTTTCACCCATTGCAAGTGAAATTGGGACGAATAAAGCGATTACAGCGCCGGGACGTCGCTTCCTAAAGGAGGGGAGAATGTGACAACCGTCAATTTTCAGGACTTTAAATAACTATTTTAACCATCGACTTTTCGAGTTTGACTCGACTTTTGACATTTTTATCGTCATATAAAAATAATTATCGCATAACTGATAATTTTTCGAAACTTATTTTAATAATAAATCATAATTATTATTACTTTCTTAATCGATTTCTAGTAAAATTTCCGATTTTAGAAACCCTCGCGAGCTTTAATACTTTAATAAGTCCGTTATATCAATCGAGAAATCACGAATGCCGTCTTTTAACCATTAGGGTTTATTTATTTTATTTTAATTATTTTTTACCTTTTATTCGTATTTGACTTAAACAAAGATAAAACTTGCATTTTTATAAAAAAAATAACGGGTTTAATTAGGTTTTGGGCCGAAAACAAAGTAATATCAAAATTTACCAAGCAAAAATAGGCCAAAGCCCACTCTCTTACCCCCTCCCCCCTCTTTGGCAGCCGGTTAAACATACACCCCTTTAATATATCTATTTTTTTATATATAAATCTTTACTTCCTAAATTAAATACATAGATATCCTTAAATTTTAGTACAAATACCTAATAAAACACATTATCCCCATATTTTTTTTTATAAAATTCGGTTCACCACCCAACTCCTTCAACGACTATATATTTTTTTTATTCCAAGTCGATATAAACTAGGAAACCTTCCTACTATATAATCCATATAATCACACACTTATACTCATAACACTTTTGTAAAAATCAAAAACCACGCCTGGTGTCCCTTTTTCTCTCCACTGTTCGAACATCATCATCAAAAACCACAATATTCCATCTTCAAATCACCTTCTAATCATCTTTATTCTACTCCAAATTCACTATTATATAAACCCCAATCATCCTACACACATAAAAAGTCACCAAACATGGAGTTATGAAGATTCTTGATGGTTGAAGATTATAGTTTTTAGGGTTTCTAATTGATTGAGGGCTACAAGATTGTTAAAAGGTTGAATTAGAAGTGATACAAGCAAGATTGAAGTTGGAAAAAGTTAGGGTTTGATTGGTTTGGTTGTTGGAGTCCACGGCCAAGAACACAACCCACATAGGGTTTATGTTCATTCGTCTTTATCATGTCTCTTTGTGTGGTAAGTGCTCTCCTTAAACTCCTTATTGTTGATTTAATGATTTTTACATGCATGTGTTCAATCTTTAAGTTTTTATGAACATGCATGCTCTTAGTATGATTGATCTTGGTTGGATGGTGTAAGTGAAGTAAAATAGAATACTATAGTAATAATATTGATGGTATTTGGCCTTGTTACGGATCAAATGATGATGTTGGAAGGTGTTTGGGATTAAGTTTAGAATTAGATTTTAAGGACTTTTTTTCCAGATCAGTAGTAAAACGTGTAGTTTTTTCTCAAAATTTTTTAAGCTTAAGTTCTGTAAAAAAAAGACATGGGTGGATAGATATAGGTCTTAGCATCATGTGATAGTTGGATGCTCAACCAATTCCTCCGGATGAGGGAGATATGGTCAAAATACGAAAATGGGTCAAGTCTGGACCTTTGATTAGAAAACGTGTTAATGTCAGGGTTTTTGAACTAAAAGTTTGGGTTTTAAAGCATGGGTCAATGCTAGACATCTTATAGAAGCTCCAGCATTTGGCCTCACACTCATTACTATTTTAGTTTAGGATTTATGACTAAAACGGCAAAACTAAGAAATTCAGTTAATAATCTGGTTTGACCTTTGGTTAGTAAAAGTTTAATTCCCGTTGATTGGTAAATGAGTTGAATGATTGGCTTAATGTTTTGAAAACTAGATTCATGTGGCTTTCCAGAGGTGAAGGCCTTGTGTTTATACCATTTATAGATTAGGAGATACAAGTCGATGATCATGAGTCAATCCCAGAATTTCAATTTTTACGTCTAGTCTAAAAATTGTAAACGTAGATATAACCGTAGCTAAAATTTGAATTAGACGGCGAAACTTGGTAGTTACTTAAATCCATATAAGATCAGGTCACACATCATGTTGGGGAGTAAAAATACCTTGGCTAAGCCTATGTGCAATGTGCTACATATCTTAGAAACATATCCTATACTCGTCAAAATTTTCTTATGTATTGTTTTACCTATATAATATACTAAGTCGCGTCACGTCTTATAGGTCACGGCTAACTCGTTGGAACTTCATCTCTTGATTGATTTCTCGTTCGATCGTCTTCTACTTACGGTGAGTTCATAGCCTCGCATTTAAATCGTTTTATGTTTTAAAAACCCGCGAGGGAGATACATGCTTGTTTTAGAAAATCGAACACAGGTGATTTTATTATGTGAACGTTGCTATGAGTGTATTGTTGTGGCCTTTCCTTCATGAACCGTCAATCACCACGACTCGAGTAAATTTAGGTCTCAATAATTTATGATTTAACAAGATTACAAGATTTCAATCGTGACTCCTTTGTATATTTTAATAATAAATGGTCGTCGAATGTGAAGAAAAACCAAGTCTTTAAAGTTTTGATTTCCGCGCGACTCGAGTGCTCCCAATGCCCAGCTAGCAATACAATAACCTGAGAAAATACATGCAAAAACGT